>PVJX010001876.1:0-145856 GCA_004027295.1 Dolichotis patagonum
TTCTTTTCTCTCTCTCTCTCTCTCTCTCTCTCTCTCTCTCTCTCTCTCTCTCTCTCTCTCCCTGGGTGATTGATCTGTAACCCTGCCTGTCAGTGAGGAAGCTGTTTACTCCCAGAAAGTCATTTATTCCCTGATAAGATCAACCTCATTGTTAAGGAGAATTCTCACTTCCTGCTGGGAAGGAAGCAGACACTTGGAACCTCCTCAAAACACAATGCAAACAGGCCCAGGAGATCACATTGTCCAACAGTCCCTGTTGTAAAAATGGGAAACTGAGGTCTAGATAGGGTAAGATTCTCAAGGGAGTCAGTGTCAGAGCCAAGCCCAAATTCAGCCCCAGATTCCAAGGCCAGGCATCATTCTCTACCCTCCCCCAGAGCAATCCACAATTCTATCAACCAGCCTCTTGATTTCAAAATTCAACATACCACCCTAAGAGAACATACTAACAAAACATTCCAACATGATATCAACATCATATTTTAATTGTAATGCTTGAATATACTATTACAATGTTGCATTGAGATATAATGTGCTAATGTACTAACATTAATAGTCTAATGTACACATTTTAGTACAACTGTAACCAAATTTCAATTTACTCTGGCAAACAACATACCCTCATATTGCATAATGTTAACTAGCATCCTAATACAATATCATAAGACACTGAAATACAACATTCTAATCTAAACAGCTCACACACTATGACACTTCTATATTATTTAGGCACAATTGTAACACAATATTCTAAGGTAACTTTCTAAGTTATTACTTTAATATCAGGAACTCTGGGATTTTAAGCCCCTCCGACTTCCATCTGACAAAGCAAGACCGAGTCCTAGTCATGCAAGTCAGACCTGGCCACTTCTGCATCTGACCGTGGCCATCCGGCTTGTGAGGCCACAGCATCCACAGTTCTGTGTACCCCAGAACCCAGGCCACACAGACAGCTGCCCACCTCATAGAGACACACCCTTCCCAAGGCCTGCCTGGGAATCCTTGACCCCTTGTGCCCACATCTCCAGCCTTCTCCCCAAACCCTCTGCTTCTGTGTGCTGGGGACAGAAGGAGAAAAAAAGATGGATTCAGATCCTACTTTGAGCACACTGTAACAGGCTTTCCTTGCCACCCAGGTCTCTAGAAAAAAGGAGGACAGGACCCGTAGTTAGTGTTGACTTCCTCAGGCCTGGGAAACCACAGGGTGTCCCTCAACCTTCCATCCCACTGCAGCCCCCTGGCCATATCTCCGCCTTATCTGTCAGCAGACTGCCATCCCGACCCCTGGGCCTTTGCACTCGGGCTGGTTCAGGGGCCTGCACCAGTGTCCCAGGTTCCCCATGATTCATTCCCTCATTTGAGTCCCTCTCTGCTGCAGTGTGTCCTCCCCAAGTGGCCCCAGGGCTGAGCTGTCTCCAAAAGCAACCCCTGATGCTAGATCTGCTTCCCCATATTGATTTCCTGCACAGTACCTAGGACCACTGCACGTACATCTTCATGATTTGCCGCTTTCTTCCTTCCCCCCAAAACCATGTTCTCTAGATTAACCCCTGGACTCACTGGTGAGGATGTGTGAATCCCAACACTGTGCCACAGACACCCTAAGTCAGGATGGCAGGAGCAGGCTCCCAAGTGATCCGCCAGGCACTAAGGCCAAGAGCCCTGTGATCAATGTCAGCCCCTTGGGGTCAGGACCTCGTCCATGTTGGCTCACGGGGTCTGGCATTAGAGTCTATTAGATAGCAGGTACTCAACAAATGAATAAACCACTCATAAGAGCATTTCCATTTTTAAAAATGTCCATGTGGCAAAAATTTTAAATAATACAAAAAGTTTCCCAAGAAAATGCGAATTTCCTCCTTCTTTAGGTCACACTGTTTTAAGAGGCAAGGCAGTATTACCTGGGGAAGGCAGGGAAGGGTCTTCTCTGCAGAGGGCATGGCATAGGCAAAGGCCAGGCGGTGTGGCCCAGCACGTGCCTTGAGTGTTTCCACCTTGGAGAATCTCTCACCATCTTCCTAGGGGTCCACCAGCCTGCACCACCCACGGCATTGCTGGGTGCTCCTGCCAAGTACCTCAATGCCACAGAAGTTCCAAGTTGCCATCTCTGTAAGTGAGCCATGGTGTTCTAAGCTTCTAATGAGATAACAGATGTAAAGTGACCTGCAAATCAAGGAGCTGCGCATCTTACATCTGAATCGTACCCTCTATGTGCCAGGCATGTAACAGCTACAGGTGAACTAGTACTGTACCATCTGGCATAAGGGTAAGCAGAGACTCCCAGAGGTGGGGTGCCTCACCCAGTGCCACCTAACCTGTATCCAAACCCAACACATTCTACCTCCAAGAGCCATGGAAATGGCAGACTCAAGGACCCAGGATCCCACAAATGCCCAAGTCTGTGGAATTTGAGAATTCCCAGCTCATGAGGACCAGGTGGCCAGGACAGGAAAGAAGGTCTGCTTTCCTGATTTGTTTCTCCCCCACTCGATTGTTTGCCAAGGGCATGGATGGAGGTGGCTGGCGGCTGGAGCCTGGGCCACCCAGTCACGGGGTGGCCTTGTCTGACTGCCAGCCAATCCAGGCAGCCAGAGCTGGCGTTGGAAAGGCCCTGGCCCATCTTGCCAGGACACTCTATCTTTGTCCCAGGACACAAAAGGGGCCTTGTCATGGCCCGGCATTGCTGATTCCACATGCTCCCGACTGCCCCAGCCCCTCTGCCTCTAGAAAGGCCCACTTTGTCGAGTCAAAAGACTAACTTGTTTCTTTTTCATCAAAACGTGTTGACTGACCTGGTTGATTTATCTTGGGAAAATGGAGGGTGAGAGAGGGGAATGAGGTGACCAAGACAGGCATCATCCAGAAAGTGGTATAACTGGGCCTGACCTGGGCAGGGGACACTCAGCTCCACTCAGCTCCTACCGAGATGGGCGGCTACATACTGAATGTGATTTCTGGGAAGCAGAAGTCTTCCAGCCTCTACTAGTGGCAGAGATTCCACCATTAACTCTGCATTTCTTTGACTTTAACCTATGAAGACAGCTAAAAATAAAACGTCTCTTTGAATAGGAGTGCCTCATTATTGCACCCAAGTGTGAATTAGCTTTCTTGAAAATAGGTGTGTTGGTAACAAGAGGGCAGGCCACAGATGCTGGGCCACTAGAAGCTGCAGGAGTGGGGCTGAGGGTACGATTCTGAGATCAAGTGAGGGGGAAATAAAGGCAGACTTTTTTTATAGGTAAATCTTCCTCAAGATGGATCCTCTCCCTGCATATCCACCAACACCACGGCTCAGGCTTTGCACTGGTTCACTCATTTCTGTGCTCACTCAGGTAGTATTTACTGAGCACCCGTGCTGAGCTGGGGGCTCAGGCACTGAAAGGATCGGCCACGGCCTCCAGGAAGCACATGCTCTGGGGGCTACCTGTGATGGGCAAGTCAGCAAAGGGACCAACTTGACCACTCCTGGAGAGGACATGCATGGAAGGACAAGGCAGTGCACACTGGGCTGGGCCGGGTGGCTGCTGGGCCAGGCTCCCAGAGGACAGGGAGGTGGCTGAGAGGGAAGGATGGCTGAATGAGGTGGAAGGACGGGGGCACCTGGTCCTGAAGATGCTGGGACACCTATTCTGGCAGAGAAAATGGCATGGACATAGCTGCCAGGGTGTGACTGGTGTGGGTTCCAGCAGACAAAGGAGAAGGCCAGCAGGACAGGCTTCACACACTTGCATGAAGGATCCAGTGGCTGGCCCACGTCTGCAGGACTTGGTGGCTCAGGGTCAAGTACTCCAATTTTTATACTAAGATGGGAAACTGTGGGACTGAGGGAGTAACACAATCTACTCTTTTTTTGTTTGTTTTTGCAATACTGGAGGCTTCTCACTGAGGTATACCTCCAGGCCTTTTTAAACATTTTAAATTTAATTTAATTTTATCCTATCCTGTCTTTATTTTATTTTATTTTATTTTATTTTATTTTAAAACAAGGTCTTATGGAGTTGCCCAGGTTGGACTGCAATTCAAAATCCTCAGCCTGGCGTGGTGACACACGCCCATAATGCCAACATTGGAGAGGCTGAGGCAGAAAGATTGCGTCATATTCAAGACCAGCCTGGGCTACATAATGAATCCAGGCCAGTCTGAACTACATAGCAAGACCTTGTCTCAAAATGAGCAGACAACAACAAAAAGCAATCCTGTTTCCTCAGCCCTTTGAGTAGCTGGGATTACAGGTGTGTGCTATCATGCCAGCTACTTTTTATAACTGAAAAAGCCTGCCTGGTTGCCATGTAAAGAACAGACTGGAAGAGGCTGCAGTGGCATCCAGGTGAGAGCTGTAAGCGGTCGAGCCCTCTATCCTCAAGGCTGAGAGAGGAGGCAGAGTACAGGGACATAGTTTAGAGCTAAAATCCGGGGAATGAATGAATGAGCCCTTGCCATGGAACCAGGAAATCAAGTTCTGCTAAATTTGAGTATGATTCTGGGAAAATCCCTTTTCCTCTCGAGGCCTCAGTTTTCCATCTCTGAAGCAAGGTCCCAGAAGGTAGAGCAGTTGGTGCCAAGGTCACCTGCAGGGGGGCACAGCTGGGCCTGAGTTCCAGGGTTCCTGATGCTGTGATCCAGTTACTAATCCTGTCAGCCCAGGGCAGCTGCTGAAACCTGGGGTAATGTGGTGACTCACGCATGGCCCCTCTGTTGTCAGCAGAAACTGGGACAGCCAGGGGCTGAGACACAGTCGGCTGTGAGGGCTGGCAGGATGCCGCTGCACAGCTGGGGGAGGCAGCAGGCACCAGCCCTGGGCTTCCTATACTCCTCAGGGGACTGATGTTCTACCACCAAGGCCACGCACACAGAACAGGCTTGTCTATGGGGCTGTGTCCACCTCTGCTGGTGACCAGAGGATGGACCTGCATGTGCCCACTCAGTCTTCTATGTCAAGCACCTGATGAGGTAGACACTAATGTGACCATTTTATTAATAAAGAAACTGAGGCTGGAAAAATTGTGAGGGGCAGAGCCAGGAGTCCTGCAAGGTTTATTTCTTTCCATCTTCTATTCTCCAAAGGATGTAGTGGATGGGTGTGAAAGAGAAAAGAAGAGAAGTTAACTATGTTTAGTAAATATAGAAATTCACACCCTCATGTTTTATCAGGCCTGGGGACTTTCAGACAAAAGCATCTTCTCTTTGCAGCCCTAGTGAAGTCTTTTTGCAATATGCAAAAACCACCTGGCCATTGCTAACAGCTCTTCTGCTGCTCATTTATTCATCTGTAATTGCAGCAAGTGGTTATGAAGAACCTTGTACATGTGGGGGCCAATGTGAGGGTCCAGTGAGGGGGCCAAAATTATGAACAAAACTGACTTTGTGTGTGACTCACTGGCTTCTAGTGGAGGTAATACAGAGGGAAAGAGAACTACTAAGAAAAACTTGCAGAAACCATAGTCATTTTCTGATTGTGCTTTGCATAGGTACCTTCTCCTTAGAGCTGCAGTTTCCCCTTGGTGAGACGGGTGGTCAGAGTGCCTCCCTCCTGAGCTTGCATAGGTACCTTCTCCTTAGAGCTGCAGTTTCCCCTTGGTGAGACGGGTGGTCAGAGTGCCTCCCTCCTGAGCTTGCATAGGTACCTTCTCCTTAGAGCTGCAGTTTCCCTTTGGTGAGACGGGTGGTCAGAGTGCCTCCCTCCTGAGCTTGCATAGGTACCTTCTCCTTAGAGCTGCAGTTTCCCTTTGGTGAGACGGGTGGTCAGAGTGCCTCCCTCCTGAGCTTGCACAGATACCTCCTCCTTAGAGCTGCAGTTTCCCCTTGGTGAGACGGGTGGTCAGAGTACCTCCCTCCTGAGCTTGTGTAAGGGTTAGATGAAACACTGATAGCCGCAGTATGCATTGTTGCTGACCCCAGTCTCTATGTGTGCACAGCTTTCATAGCCCAGCAGTGAAGAAGTCAGTGTGGTTCTCTGAGAAGCAGGCATCAAGGTTCTAGAAGATGCTCAAGAGGCTTGAGGTGGGCAGGAGGAGGCAGCCAGAGCCTCAGACTTCAATGCTATAGGTCAGATGGGCACATGGACTAGAACAGGAGGTGATGGGATGGGAAAAGTCTCAGACTGCAGCCCATGCCCAAAGAGGTCTGACTGTCCTGAAGAGGAGTCCTTGAGCCAAAGTCACTTGGAGAAGGAGTCCATCTCTCCAGAACCGCAGGAAACAAAAGCAGTGCAAATATGAAGGGGCATCCCAGAGGCAGCAGCTGAGGACTCAAGGACTCAGTCATATTCCCCCAGCAGGATATCTGAGCAGCACATTTTCACAGCTGTCTCGATAACCACACTCAACTCTAGAGCCAGCATGCAGCCTACAGGAGGGAATTCCCACAGCATTCAATACCCTGGATGTGACGAATTAACTGGCCAAGGAATTCACGGAGTGGGCACTGGGCCCCATAAAGACACATACAGTCTTAGATTTGGTGGGGAGGGTGTGAGGGGTGGCTTCCAGACAGAGGGAAGCCTATTTGGACCAGTGAACTTGAAAATATGGGCTGGAAGTACACTTGCAGCATGTGACGGTTCATCTTGACTGTCAATTTGGTTGACTTGAGAGATTAGTAAAGCATACTTCTGGGATCACCTAGGGGGATCACAGAGACGTGAGCCTGGGGAGTATATCTGGCCACTGACCCCTCCTCCTCTGGAACTGTTTCCCCTTGCTTTGCTTCCTGACCACCATACTCTTCTGCCATGCTATTTCTGCCTCAAAGCCAGCTGACCATAGACTGAATTCCCTGAACCCAGATTAAACCTCCCTTTTAAATTGTGGGGTCAAGTATTTTGTCCCAGCAATACAAAGGCTGACCAATACCCAACAGTGAATCCAAACTACAGCACAGAGCCTGTTGCCAAACCCCGGCTGTGGGGGAGAAGTTGAGGTCTGTTGGGGGCTCCTTCACTGTGCTAGGGTACCTCCCATTCAGAAGAATTGTGGGTTTCTATGGAAACTTCTTCTCAGTGAGGGACAGGATCATCTCTCTCATCTGATCCAACCCTCTCATTATACAGACTGAAAAATTGAGACCCAAATGGGGACAAGAATGGCACAAAGTCCCAGATTCCTGACTCCGACCTGCTGGCAGGTACCAAGTGTCCACTCTGAGAGGCTCAAGGAGGGGACACATGCTCAGAGGGAGACATAGGGTACACAAGGGGACAGGGAGTCCAGAAAAGGACATGGAGACTCAGAATGGACGCTGAAGTCAGAGAGGGTATGGATGCTTACAAAGACAGGAAGTGAGAGAGAGGCTGAGTGCTTAGAAGACTGGACCATGGAGGAGAGTGGGACTTAGATATGTGTGTCCCATTCCAAGGGTGGAGGGGGACTCACACACCTCCACACATCCCCCACCCCAGCAGCTCTCAGAGACAGCAGTCCCCTCTCTGCCAGCCAGGCCCCACCTTACACCAGCCCAGAAAGGAAGGACCAACAACACTCGACATTTGTCAGCTTGTGGAAGTTTAAAAAAAAAAAAAAAGAAGAAGGTTGATGGTTCTTGAAAGGGGCATATCTTCCAGCTCTGAGGGGCTGCCACCTTCCCCAGCACCCAGAGGCTGAGCCCCACCATTGGGTGAGGTAAGGAATGGCACAAAAGAGTCATGGAGGTAGGGCCCCGACTTCCGAAGCCTTCTTCCAGCATTACTTCACAGCTTTGTAAAGATAATAATGAGCACAAAATGCCACTGGCAGTATTATCGCTAAATCCTTACTGTCTCCCCACAGCCAGCCCTGATCCCAGCTTTGCCTAGGACCATTCACATTCAGACGCCCGTCTCTTGGGCCATGCAGAGGGCATGACAAGGAACAATCTGGGTAGGAGAGTGACTGTGTGCAGGTGACCCCCACTTTACCACCATCTCCCACTGCCCAGATGGGAGCTCTGAGGCTCTCAGAGGGCAGTGACAGTCCAATGTCACAAAACAAGCAGCCTACGCCAGATGCCGTTCCAGAAAAACCACTGGTGCTTCAAGAGCCCAACCCAAACACCTTTGGGACCCATGTCATTCACAGGCATCTGAATCTGGGCCAGGTGCACACAAAGGTTCCATGATCCTCTGCAAGGTTGTGGGTGGGCATTGGTGGCAATCTCATCTTTCAAATGAAGAAGTTTAACTGAGGGTCCTAAGGTGACAGAGTCACAAACCAGCAGAAGCAGGACCTAACTCGGGGGTGCTCCAGAACCCAGCAGGTAAACAACAGCATCTTACCTGTTGTGAAAGCCCAGGTAATAATTCTAACTACTTACTTGTAGTTCCTCATCGTTGGCACTTACATTGACAGGCACCGTGCTAAGTGCTCTATATAAATGCATTCATTCACTCAGCCATTCATCCACCAAATGCTAAACATATACTACATGCCAGGCGCTGTTTTAGATACTCAGCATTCAGCAGTCAAACAGTCAGGATGCCTCACGCTTTATTCCTCATCCAAGGTAGGTATTTTTAATCCCGATTGTGTGTGAGGCACCCAGAAGCTGGAATCGCAGCTCAAGGTCACACAGCAGGAAGTGCAAAGCCCACCTTTGAATTGGGCCTAGCTGATGCCTCATCCTCTGCATTTCCAACAACATCCCCAAAGGGACTAATGGCCACACTGATGCCTATCCAGGGTTTGAACCCTTTTGGGCACCGAACACTCCATTCCTCACAGCCTTTATCTCATTTCCATGTGGCAAGAGGGGTGGAGAGCCCCACCTTTGGAAGTTATTGTGCCGATTCCTCCCTGCCTCCCAACTCCAGCAGCCATGCCTCCTCATACTGCATAGCCATCATAGCACCTCTCCTCCTTCTGGATGTTAGTTTTGCTCCAATCTGCAGAAGAGAAAACCCAGGGGCTCATAGAGGTGAAATGATTCAGCCAAAGCAGTGACCCAATCAGATTTTGAGCCCAGCTCTGGGCACCTCAAAGCAGTAGCAATCAGAGGCCCAGCAAGGGCAGGCAGCATCCCTGGTTGGGCCATTTGGTTAGAATTTAATGAAGGGGTGACTTATAAAGGGATAGGAAGGTTACAGGGGGCCACAAAGGGTACTTCAGAACCCAGGGGTGGCACAAGGAAAATCAAGAGAAGTTACTGCCACCTGGAGACAGATGCAAGCCCCTGAAAGGAGCCGTAGACTTTCTTTGGAGGAGACAGCCAGCCAGAGGTGACCCTGTGGTGAGGAACTGGGGAATGAACACCCCAACCTCCCTCCTCTCACAACCCAAGTGGGAAGCCAAGGCACAAATGAGGTCATTGCCATGGTCCCCGAAGGGCATCCTCCCAGGACAGACTACAGGGAGAAAGTGGGGAAACCCAGAGGCAAAGCACACACTCTGTAGCCACAGCCAAAGCGTCTACATCTCTCCACTTAAACAGGCGCAGTGGGTTCTGTTGCATACACCAGTAAGGTCATGAGACATGTGCAGTAGCCACTGTGTCTTGGTCACACCACAGGAACAAACAGACCCGGTTCTCCAGCCTTCACACTGGCTGGTGAGCTGGTGACAGCCTGTAAGCTGGCCCCTTGTTTTGATAACTAAAGTTGCAGGAGGACACGGCACAAGCACACAGCCATTCATTCACCTTCCAGCTTCCTTCTTGCTCCCACAGCAGAGCTGTATAGCTGTGCCAAGCCTGAAATATTCATTCCCTGGTCAAGAAAATTTCCAACCTATGGCTTCTGAAAGCAAAGGTTTGTTGCCCCCTCGTGTTACACATCCACCTCCTGCTGGTACAGCCTCTGTAGAATCCACAGTCATCCACAGTCAGGTGCCCACTCAGGTGAGCCCTCCTGGAAGGAAGGCACCTGTCTCCCAGCAGGGGACAGACGCAGTGGATTGCTTACCAGCTCTCAGGGCTGCCACCAGGAAGGGGCACACCGCATTTCTGCTGGCAGATCTTGGTGTAAATCAAGGGCTAGACTATGCCTGACTTCACGTGGGCAGGAAAGTACAGTCCCACAAGTTGCCCTACAGGAGGAGACCCAGAGAGGGATCAGAGGGCTGACAGTGCCACTGACAACCGCAAGATGTGAACACGGCAAGAGGTTGTAATACAAAGACACGAGGACACTGCCTGTCTTGCAGCAAACTTCTCAGCCTCCCTACTGCATGCACACAGGGCTGGAGCTCAATGGTGCCGGCAGAATCCTGGAGGAGGTGGAGAAATCACAGGCAGCACAATAGACTCCCACCCTTTATCATGGCTTCCATAGAAACAGAGGCCCAAAAGCTTCCTAAGAGACCTGGCCACATAGCCCTAGCCTCTCCTTCCCCTGGCCTCAGTCTTGAGAGGACTGTGGAGGGCAGGGGAACAGACCCCAAGGGCTCCCCTTCACTTCCCATCAGGCCAGAAACAAAGAGGCACGGGCTCACCAGCTTTCTCCAGCCACCCGCCAGCTGTGACTCTACTTTCACAGTTGTTACAATCTGCGGCTCCCCAGGTGAGGTCTGGCCTGCACAGTCCACATCATCCAAGAGCTGATAAAAATGAAAATTCTCATGCCTCGCCCCAGTCCCACTAAATGGAAAATTCTTGTTGAGGGGTGCAACCGTCAGGGTTTTGGCGAATCCCCGGGTGATGCTGATGGTTGGTCAAGTGTGAGAACTGCTGGTGTAAAGTGAGCCCTCAACAAAGTGAGATGCATAGAGTCCAGTGGCAGAGCTGCTTTCTCTGTGGTCTCCGCCACTAACTCCGTTCCTACTCAAGGCCAAGGCTTGCGGCCATCCTAGATCAGAGTATTCCAGCCCTAATCCCAGGCCCAGCTTTCAAACCAGTCCCAAATCTAACACTCCCTCGCTACCTTCTCCACTCCTGCCTTGCCTTAGCCTCTGCCATCTGACCCCTACACATCCACAGTCACCTCTCACTCTGCCTTTACTCCCTATGCCACAGCCTCACCCCAGCAGCCAGAGGACCTTCCAAAAATGAGTCAGATTATTCTGATCCTCTGCTCAGAACTTCTAAAGGTTCGCCTCTCACCCAGAAGATCATCTTACTGGGCTGCACTGGTCTAACCCCCACCAACACCCACTCCCCATCTGTTCCAGTCAAAGCGACCTGCTCCCCGTTACTCCCACACGCCAGACAAACACCCACCTTGAGGCCTTTGTGCCAGCTGTTCGCTGCACCAGCAGCCTTGTCCAGACAGCCTGTGCTGCTGCCCCCGCCTCCCAAGAGGGAAAAGACCCTCTAAGACCCTCTAATCCCACCAACCTCTGCAGCTCCTGCCACACCTGCACAGCTATCCGGCTGCTCTTTACCGCCTGCCTCTCCCACAGAACGCGTGCTCTGAGAGGCCATGGGCGGTTTCCTCCGCTGCAGCATTCCTCCCAGTGTCTCCGGGCAAGGTGTGGAAAAAGTCCGGCATGAATCCTCCCAAGTGTCAGCAGGTAAATAGGCAGACAGAGGCAAACATTGAGTTCCCTCCTTGCCCAGCTGTCAGTTGACTTCACCCCAGGGCCCAGCCCCAGCCCACACAAGGCCAACCCCATGGGCTTACCCAAGAATCCTACCTCAGACAGACCCTAGGATTAAGGACCTGAGTTAACTCAGGGATCCACAGGACTGAATTCAGGTCTCTGCTCTCCCACCATCTACCCTTTCAATAAGGAGCAAATCAAATCACTCTCTAACCCTCAGCTTTCTCATCTCTCAAAGGGGTGAATGCTAATAATGTGTACTTTATAACTCTCAGGGCTGTCACAGGGACAAAATATGGTACACAGAGAGGGGCTGATATCTTCTAAGTACTCACTATTTAGGCATCTCTGATGCCACGTTTGCCTCCTTTTTAATGTGGCCAGTAGCCCAGGGCTTGGGGGTAGAAGTAGGATTTTTTTAGGCCTAGGCTGAGTCTCAGGGAAAGGGGACTTGGGTTCAGATTTTAGCAGCAACCATCTTGCTACATGATTCTGTCCCCTGCTAGTCTTCTCTGGGCCTCAATTTCCCATCTGAGCTATAGGAGGGTGTGGCAGGAGGGAGTATCTGAGTAATTTCTGTATGCCTCCCCAAGTCCCTCCAGAGTTCCAGGCTACATTCATCAAAGCCTCTTCATGGCCCTCACTGTGGAGGCCTTGGGCTGAGCTGGCCTGGGGTTGACTGAACACTGCCGTCCCCTACCATCTTCAGTGAGTAGGGGGAGGGCAGCAGAAGCCCTGGCTGTTGAGAGGCAGAACTGGAGTGTGACTGAGAACATCCAAACCCAGTTGCTTAGGTGATTTGATGCCAGTCGCTTAGGCTAGTAGGCCTTGGTGCCTCATCTATAAGATGGGAGTAAATATAATTTGTGAGGATAAAACACTGAGATGAGCCCTTGGGCCAGAGTAACCAGTTATCCCTAATAGCCATCATTATTGCAAAGAGTCTAGCATCGGTCCAGGCCAGGTCTACTGCTGGTCCTACTGTATGTGTTTTCTACAGAAACCTAATGGTATTTTATCCCCCTTTTAGAGGTGAAAAAGTTTGGCTCTGAGAGTTTAACCACTTGTCCCAGGTCACACAGCTTGCAGATCTGAGCTGGATTTGAAATCCAGTGTTCTCTGAGCTTGGATCTTTGCACTCACCATGCTTCTTCTCCTTAGATCTGTAGTACTGATGAGAAAACTGTGGCTGTGAGAGTTTATCCCATGCTCAAGTCCTGCCGGGCCCTCCAGCCGAGGACAATCCCTGATCCAGGCAGTATCACGTACAAAGGCAAAATACAGAGCCGTTACTGCTCCCACTCACAAAGCAGGAAACTGAGGCTGCCCACGATGAGAAGCAGAGGCAGAACCCAGGGCTGGTGCCCACCAGGTGGATGGCCAGGTCTCCCAACACCCACAGGCAGCCAGTCCCTCCACCAACCTAGCAGCCCCCATTACTCCTCCCTTCTCTCTGCTTTATGACCTGTTTTATGAGCAAGAGGCCTGACGGCTTCCACGTTGCCATGGGAACCAGTCCAGCTCCAGCTCCGCAGCTTGATCAGGGATTGGCGATTTAAAGTCAGGAGCTGATCCTGGGCCCTGGTGTGGGGGCCGAGCTTAGGATCTGTGGGCACCAGGGAATGTACCAGACCTCCCTGCCTTTTCCCTCTACTCTGGCTCCCCAGGTGCCACAGTGTCCAGGGACCTCACAGCAGGAGATAAAGGGGCCTTAGAGTCTGCAGGGGCCTGGGGCAGACAGGGAAATGAGAGGAGCCACTGAATGAGGCTCTGGGTGTGACAGAATTGGGCTTTGGACCCACATGCTCAGGGACACAGACACACAAGACAGCCAAACAGGAAGGGTTTCACAATGGCTTACACAGATACACAGAGAAACAGACATGCACACAGCAGCAGGCACACACACCCATGGGCATGCACAGGTGCCCAGAAATGCACAAAGGACACTTGAACATCCAGAGACACATGCAGACACATACCGCCTGAGTTCTCTGAGGTTTAATTCATCATCTATCACAAGCATGTCATGATGGAAATGTGTGAGGACAGGCAGGAATAGAAGGTGGACACCTTAGCTCACCCAGTCAGCCAATTTATGGAGAACCTACTTTATGCCAGGAGCTTCAAGAAGTAAGCTAACAAGGGCCTGTTCTCAGGAGTCTGTTCAGTTGAAAGGCAAACAAACACACTCACCAAACAAGTTTGACTTGCCAGGAAGACAATGAAATACAGTAAGAGTGACTAGAAGGGAGATTAGCTAAGCAGAGAAGACTTCTCTAAGGGGGTGACATTGGCCCAAGATAGAGGGATAGCCAGGGAAGATTAAAGAGAAGAGCATTCCAGCCTTTGATAGAAGGTGCAAGGGCCCTAAGGCCAGCATGGGGGCTTTGTATGTCCAGGGAGCCCAAGGATGCAGTGTGGCTGCCACAAGGAAGTGAACAGGCCATGAGTCCAAAGGCAGCTGGAGGCCAGGTAGGGCAGAGCCCTGAAAGGCAAGTTATGGAATGTGGGTTTCATTCCACATAACACTGGACCCACTAAAGGCTTTCCACTAGTAGATAACCTGGTCAGGTTCATTTTAACAAGTCTGCTTTGGCTGCTGGACGAACTCCGTGGATTGGGCCAGACTGGACATGGGGAACCAGGTAGGATCTGTACAACATGCAAGGGACAGCCTACCACAGCTTGGGCCAGGTCATGGCAGTGGCAGGGGACAACCCTTGAAGTTATGCATTCCATGTCCTTCTACTGAGTTCCTATGCTACGCTAGGCACTGGGGACAGAGGAGCAAACAAAACAGACTGAAGTCCCACCCACACAGAGCATGCATCTAGAAGGAAGAGAAAGACACTGGACTTTATGCTGGTGATGAATGAGGGAAAGTGCTGTATAGCAAACCCAAGCAGGGTAGGGTAGGGAGAGGTGAAGCCAGGAAGAGAGGCTTGCGGTTTTAAACAAAGAGCCGGGAAGTCCCACTGAAAAGGTAGCATTTCAGTGTGCAAGTGAAAGGATCTAAAAGTGTGGAAATGAAATCTGGTAGCAGAGAGGTCCAGGCAGAGGAAAAGCAAGTGTCCAGGTCCTGAAGCAGGATTGTGCCCAGGATGGGTAAAGATAGCAAGGAGGTCCACATGGCAGAGATAAAGTCAGCTAGTGCAGGTAGGGAAAGGAGAGGCCACATGGTTCCAAGGGACCACAGACCTGGATGCCTACAGGAAGGAGGTAGATCAGCCCGGGAAGGCAAAGGTTCCAGATCAGGCCCTGTGCCATCTCCACTCTGCTCATGGGACCCCGACCCAGGGAAGCAGAACCTCCCACTCCTCCTTTGGTCCCACAGAATTGCATCAACCAAAAAAGTCACAATTAAACAGAGGGAGAGAAAATGTGCCTAGGAAAAGAAGGCCACTGAAATTGTGCCCTTGCCCAGAACAGACCCAAAACAGGTACCCTGGGACCCTTTCCAGAAGCTCTGTCAGAGCTTTTCTGCCTCCCCAAAGGAGTGTGCAGCCAACAGTAGCCAGCTTTGGGGCTTGGAGGCTGCTCAGAGACACCCCAGATCAATCCAGGCAGTCATGGCTGAGCCCCTTGAGCTGTAGGCTGGCGGACTGGGCTTCCTACGCAGCAGGGGGTTAATTGAGGTGCTGCCTCCCATCATGGTCTGGGGATGCCCTAGGTTGGATTTCCAGCTTGTTAGTGTCTTGGCACAGATGGACAGAGCCTTCACTGGCTGAGAGCTCCTGCTGGCTGCCCAGCCCTGCCTGGCAGGAGCAGAGGCCAGGAAGTTTCCCAGTGTCGTCGTCCATACCACAGCCAGCCCCAGGGCAGGCCCAGGGTTCCAGGCAGTCCTGCAAGCTCTAGGACACCACAGCCTAGTGATCTGGCAGAGACCCTTCTCCGAGGCCTGTGTCTTCATCTGCCCAAAGAAGGTCAGAGGTTCCATCCCACCTGACTCCCAATCTGAATTAAGGATGAAAGCAAAAGTATTCTAAATCACTAAAGCTACAGGTAGGCATCTATGTGCCATCTGGAGGGACCTGCAGGACTGGTCATTAAATGCCATGCACAGACGGGCTACTTCACTGGTCTCCTGAGATTCTATTGCTTTTTTTTTTTATCAGTACCAGGGATCGAACTCATGACCACCTGATTGCAAGGCAGGCACTTATGCCCCTGAGCTAAATCCCCAGCCCCCAAGATTCTATTGCATAAGACACTAAGACAGAGAATTACATATCACCAATGCTGGGTGTATACCCAAAAGAATAAGAGTAAAATCTCAAAAAATATTTGTACCCCTGTGTTCATAGCAGTGTTACTCACAGAAGCCCAAAGGTGGAAGCAACCCAAGTGTCCATCACAGATGAACAGATAAACAAAATGTGTTCTATACAAACAATGGAATATTATTCAGCCTTACAAAGGGAGGAAATTTGGATGCGTGCTGCCCTGTGGATGAACCTTGAGGACATTATGCTAAGTGAAATAAGCTGCTCACAAAAGGATAAATACTGTGCAATTCCACTTACATGAGCTATCTAGAATAGTCAAATCCATAGCAACAGAAAGTAGAAGGATGGTTGCCAGGGGCTGGGGGAAAGGGAGACTGAGTGTTTAATGAGTACAGAGTTTCAGTTTTGAAAAATTATTTAAAAAGTTCGAGAAACAGATGCCAGGGACAATTGCACCACAATGTAATGTACTTAATGCCACTGAGTTGCATGCTTAAAAATAGTTAAAATGGTAAATTTTATGTGATGGGTGTTTTGTAATAATAAAAAGAAATTGCACCAAAGGAAGAACATGAAAGCCATGGCGGAGGCCTCTGCTCAGTGCCTCTTCTTCCCATGGTGCCATTACCCTTCCCCTCCTGCAGCCCAAAGCCTAAGCTCTGTAGCCCCACCTGCCTTCGGGGGACTCGCCTCCTGTGTTCTCCCCTCACCCCCTGGCTCCAGTCTGCCGACCTCTTTGCTCTTTTTCCAACCCACTAAACTTCTGCCAGTCGTAAGCCCTGGGCACTGCTGTCCCTTTTGCCAGCAATGAGCTGCCGTGCTAGGGTTGGGAGCTTGTCCTCTCCTTCAGCTGGGTTGAGTACCTCCTCCTCCAAGGAGCTTCCCAGACCACCCAGACCCAAAGTACTTGCCTCACTCCTATCAACCTCAATCCCTTTGATCTGATGGATAACTCTTCCATCAGCACCTGGAAACCCCCACAGACCTGCAGCATAGGAGCTCACAGGGATACCAGAGCAGTGCCTAGCAGAGAGGGGTGCTCTGCGAATGGTCAGAAGTGAATGGAGGGGGACCCCACTGAGGGATGAGGCATACTTAGGTCATGTTCGTTTCGCTATATCTGTGCAGAGGGAAATGTACAGAAAGGCCTGGGGGGGAGCAATCACATGGGGCACCCCACCCTCTGGTGGCTGCCACGCTAATAGAGGAAAGGAAACTGAGTCAGTTGTGCCAAGAATCAGCACAACTGTTCTCTGTTTCTGGGCATGTGTCCAGGCAGGGGGCAGGCTCAGCACACACTCACACCGAGCGTTCCTACCTCTGAGTGTCTGCAAGAGTACAGCGGGGCGGGTAGGGGATGAGTCTGTCAGGGCCACGTGGTTAAGCAGCTGTGTTATCATCTGGTGTGGGAAGCCTTGTCTTGTCGTCACCAGTGTTAGTGAAGCCCTAGGAAGGTCCCCAAGCCCATCGGGACTCACAACGGTGTCTGAATGTCTAGAAAAGGGAGTATCATTGCACACGTGTGTGACGGGTCTATACAGCAGCCAGAGACCTGCTCGGGAGTGTGACTCCCTGTGTGAGAGGCTAGGTCTGCCGCATACTTGACTTGATTTTGGTCAAATTACCCAAGTTGCTATTTTTTTATCCTTCTTCTCTATCAATGAGATGGGGATGTTAATAAAAAAGACCCACAAGTTTGCTGCAGAGATCAAATGAACTGATATCTGTGAAATTCGTGAAACAAAGCGTGGCACAATCTGAGTGCGCTATGTGAGCTGTTTCGGATTTGAATTCTGTCTGCATGCATGTGTCCTTTATCTGTCCAGCCTTCAGAGTATGTTCCTTCCTGAGGGTGCGCAGGCTGGCTTTTCTGAACACTGGCCTGTCTCTGTGTCTGTGCATGGCCTCTTCTCCAGGTGACAGAGCAAATGTGGCTAGCTGGTTGCAGGCAGGTAAAGGGCCAAGAGAGGGGCTCCTGCCACAGTCTGGTCAGCTGGACTTTTCACAGCCCAGTGACTCTGTCCCTCTGATCAGCCAAGAGCTAGGTAGGCAGGCAAAGAAAGGCCTGTCTCTGGGCTGGCCCAGGTCTATGCCATCTTTAGCCCTGACCATAGGAACTGAGTTTGCATGCCTGAGCTCTTTCAGGATTGGTGGTCCCAGAGAGCACGGTCAGGGTCACCTCTATGTCCCCAAGTCACAGCAATCCCTCTTAGTGACAGCAAGGACTTAATGAGGACTGGTTGCATGTCAGACCCTGTTCATTGCTGATGCCTGGTCTAAATCTATGGCCTTTCATGCTGATTTCCTAAGATAGGTCTTTCCATTGTCCCCACTTTACAGAAAAGGAAACCGAGGCCAAGAGAAGTGAACACTTTTCTTAAATCACACAGCTGATAAATGCAAAGACCAGAATTCAAACTGAACAAATGTGTGTCAGATGAACAAGAAGCAGGAGACCGTCAGGGGGGAGGGGGCACAGGAAAAAGTGGAGAGTGGTTCTGGCAGAGGAAAGGACCAGGTTGGCTCCCTGCTGGGAGCCTGGGGAGGGGAAGGGAAAGGTAGAGGAGGCCAGATGGTGCGGATCTGGAAAGCCAAGAACAGGGGCTTGAACAAGAATTGGCTCTACTCTTTGGAGGCCTGGCCACAGTGAGATGCTATGGGGATCCAGTCCACCTGGATTCTTTGCTGTGGGTCAACTGGTGGGCCAAGTCCACATCTCTGAGGGAGCTTTCGGGTGACAGCAAACTAACAGAGCTGGCATTCTGGTTTGTGTGTAGGTGTCCCCCCAAAGCCTCATGCAGTCATAGGTGGGGTTTTTTCAAAGATGGGTGGAGCTGAAGTGTGTGATGCTGGGATTGATTCATAGTGCAATGCTAGGAACAAGGGCACTATGATTAGGGAGTAGTGTTACTGGATAAGATATAAGGGATAGAAAGAGCTGCAGTCATCCTTTTTTGCTTTCCTACCTTGAACTATTTCCCTTCCGTGATGCTACCCTTCCTTGGAGCCAGCCAGTTATGTACTGAACCTTCTATACCCCAATCCCAGGTAACTAGGGGAAAAAGGCTGCCCACCTGGCCCCTCCTCCTGGCAGGATTGTGCTGACTGGGTGCGGGAAGTTGTCAATGACCATCTTACTCTGAAGGTTCCAAGCTCCCCACCCCCACCAGAGCAGCCCAGCAACAACACCTCCCCCAGCAGCCTCAGGCAAAGTCTGAACAGCCCCTAGTTCCACAGCCACAGTGCCCAGGGTTGTTTGTTTACTCAAAGTCAGCAAAGGTCAACCTGTATCCCTCTGAAAAGTTGGTTCCTGTAGTCAGGGGGTCCCTGTAGTCAGTCAGGGGGTCCCTGCTTCCCTCCTCAAGCTCACACAGAGGGGAGGGTGGCCCTGTCACAACACCCACTGTGCCTGCTCCCCGAACTGCTCAGCCAGTCCTGGTCACCCTCACCCGCCATGGCTCCTGTGAAGTGGGATAAGGTCTACAGCCCTTACTGTGGCCTTTGAGATCCTGGGTGATCTGTCCCTGGTCCTGGCCTGCTCTTTCCCTACCTGCACACACAGTACCCACAATGACCAGAGGCTGTGCCTACACCTCCCCAAGCAGGACTCTGAACCACCCTTTCTCTAGCTGGCCAGTGTCTGCACAGCTTCTTCAGCAGGTTCCTCCACCCCAGGCGGGGATCTCCTCAACTCCCCCAACCCCTGCTCTTCCTTCCTCCTCTCACACGGAGCTACCAGCCACAGTCCTGCTGTTCATGCAGACATCACTCAGCCATTAGGGTGCCTCTCCCACAGAGCCTGGACAAGGCCTCAGGGTTACTAACAATAATTAGAAAGAGGTGAGCAGATGGGTTAAGACTATTTCCATCCCTAATTGCCTTTCGATTATGTGCAACACACACACACACACACACACACACACGCCCTCCATCTTTAGATCATGGCTTCCTGGGAGGGCAAGGTTAAGTACTTTACTCCTATCTTTTTCTAGGACACCACAGAGGGCCCAGTATCATCAATCCAGCCCTGCCAGAGGGAGGAATGTCACTGACAATCTACCTGTCCCCACACTTCTTAGACAGGACATCTGAGGCCGAGAAGCTGTCAGCTAAAATTTCAGTGAACAGCAGAAGCAGCAACACATGGGGTTGAACCCAGGTTCCCCACTTCTCCCCTTGTCCTAGCTCCTCTCATAACACTAAAAAGCCCCCTGGAAGCCTTTCCCCTCCTGGCTCTGGGCAGCCTCCTTGCCCTGGGGCCTGTTTGACATAGGGCCTCCCTCAGAACCAAAGCCCACCCTCCCTTGTGACTCTCATCCTAACTCTAGCCATGTGAACCATTAGGCAAGATCCCAACAGAAACCCTGAGGTCTGTAGAGTGGGGGTGGGGTTGATCCACACTGCCCAGCATGGTCCTGGGTGCTGTGATAAAAGAACGCTGGGAAGATGCAAGAGACCCCACCACCACCCCACCTCACCAGAGCTTCACACTTATATATCAGCATGTAGAAGCATCTAAGTCAAACCAAAAACTAATTTTTTGCTCTGGCCAGTTCCCCAAACTTTAAGGTAGCCACACGATCCTATTTCTCAAAGTTCCTGTTTGCTTCTCTCTTGGTTACCATTCTTGTAACTTCATCAGAAACCTCAGTCAGGCTGGTTTTCGCAACTTAGTGTATGGGAGATTTTGTGACTAAAAGTCTAGACCTCAGCAAGGCCTCCAGTATAGCTACTCAAGGCCTTGGTTCCATTTCTTGGGAATTTGTTTGGATCTCTATCCCTTCCTCAGTGCATGCGTCACCTTCCTCCTCAGTCTGGATTCCCTCAGGGGAGCAAAATGGATGCAGCAGTGCCAGGTATCACATACTTAACTACCTCCACTACCCCTCCCACCCCCACACACTGCACGGGGCAAGAACAACCTTTTCTCTTCTCACCATGAGACAGATGCCCTGATTCTATGTAGACCACACACTCATCCCTAAGCCAATCAATGGGCAAGAGAAATGTGTATCAGTCAATAAGAGCCTATCCACTGAGAAGGAAATCCATAGGATTTCCACAAAGTCTGTGGCAGTTTCCTCTTTCTACTAATACCCATCTTCCCCACCCCGTTCCATTCTTCCTTGCTAAGAAACCTTGAGTTCTTTCCCCCGTGGTACTGGTGAGCCACTGATGTCAGGAAGCTCCTTGAACACTATGGATGAATCTTTTTTTTTTTTTTTTGGTCTTTGTGAGATAGGGTTTCACTATGCAGTTCAGGCTGGCCTTGAGCTCACTTTGTAGCCCAGGCTGATCTTGAACTCGCAGTGATCCTCCTGCCTGAGCCTCCCACGTGCTGGGATTACAAGCGTGCACCACCATGCCTGGCTCAGGATGAATATTGATTGGGCCAAAGATCATGATAACCTTTCTTCTCTTCACAAATGATTGGTTCAGGAATGGCCATATGACTCGGACATGAGACACAAGCCAAAATTTCCTGGTTGTGCCTTCTAGGAAAGTTTTTGCAGACCTGATACAAAGAACACATTTGAATGGAAAGTTTCTTTACCCCTTTACCTTTTCTTTCTCTTTGTACTAAGAATGAGAACTTGATATTGGGAACTGTAGCAACTATTTTGGGACTCTGTGGCACCAACTATGAACACAAACGCTATCTTCTCAAGGATGGCCAAAGAGGAGAGGGAACCAAAGGCTGAGGAACCTCATGAGCCAGTTGCACATATCCTGAACTGCTCTCTCTTGGCATCTTATTATTGAAGACTAGAAATGCGTATTTGTTCAAGCCAAAGGCTTTCCTAAGTAACACAAAGCCAAGTCCCTTTTTTTTTTTTGTTTTACAAAGTAGGATTTGTGAGCATAGAGACACTGCCTTGGAGACACAGCTGAAGTTTTGTTGAATCTCAGATACTTTCTTAAACATATTATGCCCCAGGGAGTCTTGCAAGAAAGCAGATCATCCAAGCCTTCACCTCCCCTTGGTGACAGGGAGTGGGGTGGCAGGAGCGCAAGGGGTGGGGGAAGGGAGCACTTGCCCACAGGCCCCCAGCAGGGCATCCCAGGGCTGCCTTAGGGCTTGTTTACTTAAGGGCCTATGGCGATGCCAGCCCAAGGCTTATTCCCAAATCCAGACACTGCTTCAGCAGAGTTGAAGCATCTTCGAGAGTTGTAAACATCTTCCCAGTGTTGTAAACTTGCCTCCTTCTTCCTTCCAAGCCACTTCACCCCTGGGATCACTCCTAAAAAACTAAATCAAAGTTAAATGAGGAAAAGGCCATGAAAGCCAATAATATAAACATTTTCATCACAGTCACAAATGCCATAGTTTAAAAAAAACCTGGATAAATCTAAATGCCCTACAACAGGGGAAGAATTAAAGAATTATCTGCTCAATGAAATATTATGTGGCTGTGAAAAATGGTATTGACAAGTTCATAATACAGCACAGAAAAAGGCAGCTATAACACTATATATATACATATGGCATGATCTCAATTATATAAAGATGGCATAGGGAAAAAATAAGCCAGGAAAGAAATACACTAATATGTTAACAGTGATTTTGCCTGGTCAGGGTTATTATGAGGACTTTGTTAGGGAATTTCTCCTGCTGTTCTATATTTTTCCATTTTGCCTATATGTTCTACTTTTGTGAGCAGAAAGAATAAAATTGGCTTTTCTTTTTAAAGCTTCCAGGACCCTCCACTGTGTGAGATCATTGCTGCTGTCTCCCCTCCAGTAAAGCAGGTAATCAAGGGCTGCCTGGAGTGGATGACCCCCTCTGCAAAAAGGGCCAAAATGAAAACAGCTTACAAACCCAGCATATTTGATTAATAGCTTGAAATGCTTTCAACAGGCAAAGGGAATAGTGGGAAAAGGGGAAGATCAACACCCTATTTTTAAATGGTGACGTCAGCTCACAGGAACTAAAGGCAAAAAAGAGGTATACACCAAGTGGGCCTTATGCAAATATATGTAAATTAGGCCAAGTCTCTGGCTAAGCAAGAATTCTGGGTCTGGGCTCCCACCTGGCTCCTGGGTCTCCCTGAGAAAGGAAGGGAGGAGGAGAGGAGGTACAATAGTGACCATCATTCACTGAGTTCCTGTGGAGTGCCCAGCTTGCAAAGCATTTTCACAGCCTGGAGCTCTTCCAACTCCCACCATCACTGAGGTGTAGATAAGATTATCATCCACAGAGATGTAGCTGTGGGAGATGACAAACCGGCCAGCTCCAGAGCTGGTGGAGCCTGGTAACTAGGCTAGGCATCCCTTAGGAACAAGGACTTGGACCTCTGATGGGGCTGAGAGTCAGTCCTTAAAGGATGGAGAAACACAGACTGCTGGGACCCCAAAAGGCTGGAGATCTCAGACACCTGACTGTGCTGCCCTCAAACATCTAGGCACGGTAGATGCAAATCCCAGACTGTCCTTGGACCTCACCTGCCCCCTGCACTTGCAGAGCCCTCTTCCCGGATACTCCTCACTGACACCCCCTGCTTGCTACAGGTCCCAGTGGGCTCTTTGCTCAAAGGTCAACCTCATCAGACGGGCCTCTCATGATTACACAACAGAGCATCACCTGCCCCTCCTGGTAGCTCTCACCACCTCTTTGACTTACTAGAGATATATCTGCTTATTGACAAGAAAATGTGCTCTGTGAAGCAGGGAGTTAGCTTTTGGGTTTATGTTTGTGTTTTCGACGCCTGGTATACTCTTGATATTCAAGACATATGTGTCAAACAAAGCTTCAAATACATAAATGCTTCTCTAGTTCCCCAACACAATCTTGGACAATGATCCACAGTAATAAACATAAAATTACTAATGTATGTGTTTTTTTAACAAACATTTCTGAGCACATATTTTTACATTCCTTTCCTCAATTATTCTTTACATCAACCATTTAAGGCAGGAAACACAATCATTCCCATTAGACAGCTGTAGAAATGGAGACTGTGAGTCAGGGAAACCAGCCAGAATCGGCCAGTGCAATCAGCAGAGTAGGAGTAAGATCAAGCACGTCTGTTTCTAGAACCTATTTGTCATATAGTGCCCTGGGTCAGATCTGCTGAACTAGAGTGTAGAAGCCATACCTGCCTTTTTCACTGCTGTGTTCCCAGCGCCTGGCACCAACTGCAGCAATGCGTGTGGCAAACGTTAACTAAGTCAGGGGTTTTTAAAGAGGGTCTATGGGTGGCAGGGGCAGCATTTCTAGGAACTTGTTAGAAATGGTGATTCCCAGGTCCCACTGCAGACCCACTCCATCACATCCATGCACACCAGAGTGTGAGAACCACTGGCAGGCATCCAAACCTGCACCTTAACCCTGAACCAGGGTCCACTGTCTAAAGGCTGAAAACCTTGTGAAACGTAGACTCACCAGAGTTTCCAGCTGTCCCACCTCCTTCCCAGGAACTATTGAGGGGAAAGTTTTCAGCTCCAATTTGAGGTCTTTGATTTCGGTCTCATCTGGCAGGGAAGATGCCAGCTTGTCAGAGGGAGCGAGCAGGGAGCTGGGAGTGATGGAGTTGGAGCGGAGGATCTATTATTAATTACCATGTAACATTGATTAAGAGCCCACAGGGCACCACAGCTGCAGAAGCTTGGGAAGCCTGTGGTCCTGCCTGCAGGGGAAAATGATTAGCAACATTATGAAAGGAAATATTCATCCTGGACTGGCCCCGAGCAAACCCCTCTAGGAATGGGGAATTTTCTTCTCTCCCAGGGATCTTTCCTTCTAGACCGGGACAGATGTCTCCACAGCCCAGGACAGACCTGCTAAAGCAGGAAGATAAACCTGCTGACTTCTAAGCTGCCTGCAGCTGCCATGTAGATTGGCAGGCTGGTAGTTCAGAGAGTATAGCTCCAGGGCCAGAGATGACCAATGTGGCCTCTCAAGAAAGTAGTCCAAGGTGGCTGATTTTTTCTGATTTCTTTTTTGAGAGATGGAGGCAATTTGGGTTTGATGTCACATCTCCTAATTTTTAAATATGGTTAAGACAGATTCTTGTTTAGCAACTTTTCCAGCTACTCAACTACTCTTATCACATTTAATTCTTGCAACGACCCCATTTCCATCTTCTAGAGGAAGAAACAGAGTCAGAATGGTCATTCACACAAGTTGGTGAAGCAGCTGAGTCCTTGGCTTTCTCCAACAAACCTCTCAGTGTTCTCATATCTTACCCCTGTGTCCCCAAACTACCCCCAAAAAAGCCATTTCAGAATGTCTCTGGTGGTTGCCCAGTCCAAGCTACGTCCTTCTGAACTGTGTCGCATTCCCAGATGTTGTACACAAACCCCCAAACAACACATCGGGGTATGTGAAGTTAAGCACCCCATTGTATCCCCTATACTATGCTTCTCCAGGAAGCTTGGCACCAAGAAGCTAAGTCCCACCCTGTTAGTGAGCCTCTGACCTTTGACCTCACATTTCCAATGGGGTCAGCAGGACTGGCCAGTCACCTCCCACTTAGTTCCATAGAACGCTCATTTTTTATGCCACTGACTTGCTGGGATATCTTAAATAATTCTCTACCCTTCTCCAAAACTCAATGTCTCTATATGCCAAAGAGGACCACTTGAACCCCCCAGTCAAGTTCCTGACATCACCAATCCTATGATCAAGCCATTGTACAAGTTACTGGGAAATACCAGACTCAGAAGAAAGACTTCTTGGGTAATGATGATTATGGCAGTGGGAATGCCAAGATACTGGCTAGCATCTGTGTAATGCAATCATGGGCCAGGCTTGCCACATAGTTTATTCTGCATAACCCTCACCCAACCCTATGAAAAAGGTGGTCTCAAAAGGGCTGTTTCACAGAAGCTGAAGAGCAGTGTGATGGTTAGAATGTGTCCCCCAAAAGACCTGTTTCAGAAATACAATCCCTAACGTAGCAGTGTTGGGATGTGAGACCAGAGGGAGGTGTTTAGATCATGAAATCTCCACCCTCGTGAAATTGATTCAATTATAAATCAGCTTCAGGCGGTGAATTCCATCACTTTCTGTCTCTTTCCTTCTCTCTCCCTTATGTTCTCTTGCTCTGCCACCTTCTGCCTTGGGACAACACAGAAAGAAGACTCTTACCAGACGCTAGATTCTTGATCTTGGACTTCCCAGCTGCCACAACCATGAGTCCACTAACCTTCTTTTGTTTATAAATGAGTTGTCCATAGTATTCTGGTATAGCAGCCCAAAACAGATGAGGACTCCTAGGGAGAGAAATGAATGGTGTCCATGCTGTGTCCTCTCCCACGGCCAAGCAGTGTGAAGCTTGCTGGCTCCTTCTAAATTCTCCATTTGTAGTCCAAGCCACACTAGGTCCCTGGCGGCTGAGTAAGCTGCTCTGTTTCCCAGGAAACCATTTTGAATCTTGAGGACTTATTAAGGCATCCACAAACTTGGGGTAGAGTTTTCACACTGGTACAGCTGGCCACTGATCCCCAGGGAGGTAGGGGGCAGTGCCCCATCCCTGCAGGTATGCAAGCTGAAGTCATGCTATAGAGAATGCTGTAGCAAGAATTCCAACACTTGATGGAAGGCATAAAGCATGGCTGAAAAACAAGCAAACACAAAAAGAACTCAGAGTCAGACATGTTGGTTGGATCAACTTACTTTGCTGAGTGACCTTGAGTAAGTTGCTCAATTTCTCTTAGCTCAATTTCTTTGCCTTGAAAACAAAACTAATAATAGTACCTTCCTCCCTCTCTGCATTACTGTAAGATTACATAAATTAATATGTGTGGAACATTTAGCAGAGTGCCTGACACAGTAAATTTATAAAGTGTTAGTTATTACTTGCAAACTTTTGCTTTCAACTTTGGAGTCCTATCTACCAATGAGAATTTCAGTGATGCTACATAAGAAATAGGCTGAGGAAAATCTGCCCTAACTGACAGACTAGGGGCCAGGAGCACAGGAGCCCATTTAGTCAGCTCCCTGCCATAATCACTTCAACACCCCATCCAGGGATGGGTGGCCAATGTTACCACACAGCTCAGTATCACCACACCCCTCTACCTCAGAGGCTGGTCCAAGACTCAAACGTTCTTTGCCATTAAAATACAATCTGCTTGGCCTCCTCAAAACTGGAGCATTCTGGCAGGAGTGGTGGCACACAACTATAATCCCAGCACTCAGGAGGCTGAGGCAGGAGGATCTCTGTGGGTTTGAGGCCAGCCTGGGCTGCCAAGTAAGTTCAAGGCCAGCCTGAACTGCATGGTGAAACTCTTTCTCAAAAAGCCAAAAAGAAGGGGGAAAGAAGAGCATTCTGATGCCAGCTTGCACCGATGGGGAAACTGAAACCTGTAAAGGAATGGGTGCTCCCTGAGGTCTCTGGGCAGTAAAGGGACGAGTTCTCTCTGGAGGACAGAGGGCATCTTAGCTACTTTGTCTTCAACAACAGCAACCAAGTCATATCCCTGTGGAGACCACTGACCCTCTCTGGACCTTGACCCAGATGACCCGCACACTTCTCAATGTCACCTTCTCAGAGCCTCCCCGGAGCCTTCTACAGCAGGAAGCTGCCCCCAGAAAGGAGGCACAGCCTCCTGAGAAGTCAGTGGGAGGAAACAGTACTCAGGAATCAAGGAGCAGGTGCCCAGTGCCAGCAGGGCAAGAGGAGAGGAGGCTGAGAATGGCGGTGGGGTGAGGCGGCTCGGCCTCTCAGACACAGGAAGCACCATCAGCCGAGCCGGGACCAAGCCTGGGAGGAGTACCAGGAACCAGCAGTCCTGGGAGACTCCCCCAGGCTGCCACAACACCTCTTCCAGGACTAGGCAGCTGCCCTCCGGGATGAGGCCATGTTGATGTCTGGCAGGATCGACCTGTGGCCTCCCAGCAGAGGGGCCAGTGAGACCAGACCCTCACCACACAGAGGGGACTCCAGCCAGAGAGCAGATTGTCCAAAGCCAGACAGTGGGCCAGGCCCAGCTGGGACCACCCCTCAGGCGTCTGAAGCCCTGTTGAAGCAACTATGTTCATAACAACACTACTATACTATGAATTACTCTTTTCTCCCAAATGCTTACTACAGGGTAGACACAAATTGAAGTCATTCCCATGCCAGAACTGCTTTCGTTCTCATAAAACCACCCTGGGGAAGTAATCATGATCCCCATTTTACAGATGAGGAAACTGAGGCATAAGGAAGTACAAGAGCCCTCCTGAAACCACATAGCTGGTACTTGGGGGAGCTGGGACCCAGGCCCAGCAGCCTAGTTGCACACCCCACATCTGGATCACCACGCTGCTGCTGTGCAGGACCTTCTCTCCAGAAGGGTGGACATCAGTGAGCAAAGGGGACAGCCAGGAACAGGGAACCATCGTAGGCTATAGGGCTGTGGCCAATGGCTCCCTCCATATAAATGTCCCCAGCTTCCTTCGTGACTAGGAGTGGCACATGACACTGACCCAGCCAGTCCGACTGAAGGAGAAGTCCAGACACAGTGTGCCTGCACACTAGAAAGCCCTTTCCTTTGGGCCTACTCCTCCTCCCCCACCCCTGCTTCTTACAAGGAACAAGGGTGCGATGCCTGCCATGTGGCTGTCACTTTGTAAGCAACAGACGACAGGAGTGAGAATGAAGGACTACATGATAGAGGTGGCGAAGGTAAATGGAAAGCAGGGCTGGGTCCCCAGTGATGTTGATAAGAGTCACTGTCCCAGGTGTACTCCTCTGCCGTATAAGACACTAAGACCCAACTAGAATATGCCTCCATAACAGGGTTTCTATCACTTACAGGTGAGCCCATTCTAACTTTCCTAATAGCAAGCCAAAGCCCAAGTCTATGATCTCTCTCTGGGGTCACCCTGCCTCCCAGGATCACACATTCCCTTCCCTCTCTCCCCAAATACTCCAGCACTAGGCCTTTGCTTGGACCATGCTGAAAAATGCTCCTCTGGCCATCCAGTGACCAGCCACCAGGACAGTCCCCACTGGAGAATCCTAAGGAATGAATGTTGGGGTACATGTCTTGCCATGAAGCCTCCAGACCCCAAGTCACCAACCCGTGAGCTTCTGGGAAGCACACCGACTCTGCCCACAGTCACCAATCATGTCCTTGTGCCTATGATTGCCAGAAAATCGAAGGGGAGGGCATTACATCGTAGGCACTCACAGTGGACAAAGCCAGCAGTGTCTCTGTCACCAGAGCTAACAGCTGGGTGGAAGTACATAGTAAACAAGGGAGCAGGAGGTTCTCTTGACATTGCTCACATTTACCAGGCACTTTACAGTATATATCACCTGCCTGCACCTACTTGACAACTCCTCAAAGTAGAGCCCACATTTCCATTTCCAAGAAGAAACAATGCATTAAGAGAGGAATTAACTCAAGTCAGTCCTGAGGTCACCTAGCATGTCTGTGAGGCCACAGAGCTGGACCTAGGTTCACCTGGCTGCTCTGCACCCCCGAGGCTGCCCTCTGTAGTGGGATAAATTGCTCTGGGTGCTACCCAACCAGTAGACTGAACAACAGCCTCTACCAAATTTAAGAGCCAGGCTGGACAAGGTGCTACCAGCTCCATGCACCTCCCTCACCAAGCTGTTGACCCGATGGTTCTTTAATTATTCATCCCCACCGAGCACCAGACCTGGGGCTTCAGCCGAGCTTCTGGAGCTCACCCACAGGGGAGCCTGGGTAATGGGTCCAGACCTGTCGAGAAGTCTGTCTGCCCACAAATGTTCCCTGCTCCTCCCACGTCATTCCCGGCAGGCACGGTGGAGGTTGACAGTGAGCCAGGAGGCTTCAAAGACACCAGGCTGGGCTGTTTGCTGTGTTGATGGCTAAACCCTCCTAGATGGCTAAACCGATCTAGCCTGAGGTCTTTCAGACTCTGCTAAATGGGGTGCCAGGCAAGTAGTGAGGGTCTGTGCTCCCCCTTCTATTTTTATTTTGAGACACAGTCTCGCCGAGTTGCTTAGGCTGTCTTGAGCTTGTGACCCTATTGCGTCACCTGCCCACTACCACTAAGTGTCTGGGGTTACAGGTGTGTACCACCACGGCTGGCACATTAGTATTATTTTCACTGCTGCATCCACAGTGCCTGGCACATGGCAGAGGCCCCATACAAATCTGTAAAATGGGTGAATCTCCATTTTACGTTAAAAGTATCTGATCAGAAAGGGTGAGTGATTTGTCTGAGAACACACAGCTGGCAGTGACAGAGCCAGGATTTGAGCTGGGCCCTTTGGCTCAGTCCATGTCAGAGAACGAGAGGGGAGTTCCTCCACCTCTCAGCGTTGGTTCAAGTGGCTGCTTCCCATCACTGCCCTGAAGCAGTGTCTGTGGAAGGGGAGGGGGATGCAACTCAGGGGTAGAGCACACCGAGGCTTGATCCCAAGTAAGGCAAATTAATAATAATAATAACAATAACCTTGCAGGATTTTTGTAAAGATCAGAGTTAATTTATCTAAACCACTACAGTAAGTACTCCATACATGACCATTATTATTGCTTTTGTAATTATATGAGGATTTAGGCATTTTATACATATATATATATATATATATATATAATTATTTTCTGTCACCACCCTATAGGGTCATTGTTACATCTGCAGAAAAGGCCCCACTCAGATACATGCCATACACGCACCGGTCATTATGAGAAATTTCTTTCTTTCTGCACAACAGCCTTTGACTTCATTTCTCCTAGCTCCTCGTCTTCTCCCTCCAGTTCTAACCTAGCCTGCTTCCTAGAAGGAATAGGCGTACAGGGGTCAATAAGATTTTCTTCAGTCATTCACTCACCCATTCATTTATTTACTCAAGAAAGAGATACAAAGTCCCATGTTGGACCAGCCTCCGTTCTCAGTATCAAGGACACATCTGTGACCAACACAGATAGTCTCTGCCCTTGTCCAGTCTGCATCCTAGACGTAAACACAGGAAGAACATCCTACAGCAGGTCTCCTTCCTGCAGGAATATGTTGTAAATCCCCCAGGGATGCCTGAGGCCCCAGGGTCCCCAGCCCTACCTATGCCATATTTTGCCCTACACATACAAACCCATAACAAAATTTCACTTATAAATTAGGCACACTAAGAGATTAACAATAATATAGTAAAATAAAACAATTACAACAATATATCATAATGAAAGTTATGTGAATATGGTGTCTTTCAGAACATTTCACTACACTACATTCACCCTTGTGACAATGCAACATCCCCCAGGGAGATGGTTGACACAGTGTCAGGCTTCTGTGGACAGTCCAACCGTACGATGAGCCAGGAGGAGGACCATGGAGTCATGGCAACGGTGGTTGATGGCAGGTAATTGAGACCAAAGAAAATAGAACTGCAGACAAGGTCAAGTGAGGGACAGCTGTGAGGGACGAGGTCAAGTGAGGTAGAAGAGACATTAGAAGAAGAGAGAGGGTTATGTCAGATCGGCATGTAGCCGTTCTCCTCGCTGAGGAGGTGACACTTTGGCTGAGACCTGGATGAGGCAGAAAAGGAAGTCCTAGGGGGTTCTGGGGGAAGTTTCATGTGGGGAATATGAGGGCAAAGGTGGAAGGTGGAAGGAAGGTTGTCAAAAGAAGGCAGCCCAGAGGGCAGCCTGCCCACCTCTGGCATCAGAGTAAGCACAAAGGCACCGATGATATCAGGCAACCATTAGACACCTAGGATAGTGCTTCAAGGAGGAGCTGCAGGCTCCAGCTGCTCCCTGAACAATTAGGAGAACTGAGATCAAAGAGGGGAGGTGATTTCTTAAGCCACCAGTGACTGAGCTGGACCCAGACCCCACATCTAACTCCAGCCAGATCTGCTTCCACTAAACCACAACCATTGCCTTCCAGGTGTGAGGTTAAGGGGTTCAGGCAGATCCCTGCGGACATTCAGGGTCCGAGTGGAAAGGCAGGAATGTGAACCTCTTCCGCCCCCAGCCATGTTTGTCCTCCTGCTCAGAGAACCACAGGAACCAGATAACAGCCTCCATTGGTGCTCTGCATCTGGGAACCATGGTTACGGCTGCTGCTTGATTAGCAGGGGGTCCAGATGCATTCAAGCCAGCCCCTGGCTCCTAGAGGTTGCATGAGAAGCAGAACCAAGAGCCAGGGGACAAGCTGGGGGTCACTGGTCGCCCCTGGATACCACCCGATAACCCTCCCCCTCCCGAACTTATCATCCGGGCAACATGCACCACCGCGAAATCCTTTTTAGAGCTCTGAATTAAAAATAAATTTGCAAGCACATAACCAGATGTTACATGGGGAAAAGATAAATAACTCAGCCTGTCAAGGAACTGCCTCATCTCAGTCAACCCTCTCTCTTTCACAAGGTTTTAATTTTTAATTTCACAGCGGTAACTATAGCAACCTGCAAAAATAATATATTCCAAAGCAAAACAACTTTCTTGGCTCGGGTTTGGCATCTCCATGTTCCCTTCTTGCCTCATCTCCACCAACTTCACACAGGTCTGCACCCAGAGTTTAAGAACACCCTCAGCTTTGGATTCATTCATTCATTCATTCATTCATATCCAAGTATCCCTTGGCACTCAAGTCCACAGAACTCCCAATTCAGGTAATGGGATATGGAACAATGGATTCAGAACCTGAGGGACACCATGCTATCCTGACATGCTTGGTTCCTAAGATTTGAGACCGGGTAAGTCTGGGTAGCGAGGACCTCTACTTATCAGGGTCCTAATTTGTCCCAATGTTGGTTCCAGGTACTGGGTTAACCGGTAACAGGGCACAGCCTGCCTTTAGGAATCTCATAGTCCTGTGTGGGAGAAAGCATAAACACATAATCACAATCCAGGAAGACTTGGACAAAAGAGACAAATAATATACTATTGGGTCACAAAAGAAGAAGAGGTTGTCATTTCCTAAGGTGGTCTGAGAAGGCTTCTGAGAGGAGGTGACTTCTGAGGTGAGTCTTGCTGGATAAGTAGAAGCTTTCAGAGTGAATCAGATAGGGAGGGGCACACCAGGCAGATGCATCACACGCACAAAGGCAGAGATGTGTGACAGCTGGCACAGTCCACGCCTAGGAGAAGGGCTGGACCTCGGGCGGGGGCCAGAAGGCTGAACTGGGAAGAAACATGCAAAGCTCCAACCGTGAGGTGAGGACTTCTAGATCTGAACAGTAGGGTGGACACACAATATTTTGAGAGCTGATACTGGGGAGAGGTGTAAGGAATGGATTAAAGGGAAAGAAATGATGCTTGGTAGCTGCAGGAAAGAAGAGAGTGAAAGGCTTGATTTGGGCTCCCTTATCTAAAGGGCCAATTTTATTTTGGAAGGATCCCCAGGAAGCACTGATATACCGGGAAGGGAGATGGGGAGGTGAGGCGGGGAAGGGCACCAGTAAATGTTTATTAGCAAGCCCCTTATCACCAGGGGCAACTGGAGGCTCCTTTGCTGCTGTGGACGGGGTTGCTGAATGCCATAGAGCTGCCTCTCCACCAGTCTAGAGTGAGCAGAGAAGCTGTAGTAAACATGGTAATTCCTACAGCAATAGGTTGAGGTTTGTTCCCAGGGGAACCTGATCATCCCTGGACTTAGGAGGAGGGCAGCCTCCAGGGCCAGAGAAAGTCCTCATGCAGAGAAAAATGTACATGCTGGCAGCTCTATAAAGAACCAGCATGCCCAGAAACAGGAAAAAGGACCAAAGGACAGTAGGGGCAGGGCATCTGGAACATAACCCTTGGGAAAGTGGGCACACACACACACACACACACACACACACACTGGTACACGTAACTGGCTCAGGCAGGTTATAGGCAACATGTCCCGTATGAAGGGAGATGAAAGCCATCCTGGATTCAAGCCAGCAAAGGGTGCCACGTGGAATAGACCTAAGACCAGGAGGCCACACAAACACAGCTCCAAGGGCAGCTGGGCCAAGCCATCTCTCCAAATGAGGAGTCACAGCAAAGCAGAGCTGTTCCTTCAGTCTCTGATTACAGGTGGAATGTAGCAAGGGAAGGTGTTGTGTGGAAAAAATACACGTGCAAGGACATATTGCTGCAGAGGTGTGGCACTGACCTTGGGCGAGCTTCACTCTTCTGGCCTTAGTTTCCCCTTCCATAAGATGTTCGCAGAAGAGCCTGTTGTAGCAGCTTGTGAGGATGTAACTAAATTATGTACAGAGATGCCTAGAAGTTACCTGATGAATACTACCTGCAACTAGCATTTTAGCAGTACTTTCTGAGTGTGAAACACATGCCGAACCTCAGAAACCTGATGATTACCAAGCAGGCACGGTTCCTGCCCTTGTGACGCCTACAGCCTTGTGGACATGCTGAAGAGCTTTATATAGAGTGTTGGAGAAAGCCGAATAAAAAAATTATGCATAAAGCATGATTCTAATTTTGTTTGAACACACACTCACAAAGGCCCAAGGGATACACATTAACATGTAACGGTAGTTAACACTAGATGGTGAAATTGAAGGTGGCTTGCATTTCTACAATTCTTTTCTATGTTTTCTCTTTCTTTTAATGTTCACAGTAGATTGTGTTACCTGAATTGTTATTTTTGAAAAAGAAAACAAACCTGCTTCTTTCTCTGACTCCCTGCCTATCACATATCTTACTGGTTTCCTCGGGAACCAGGAGCTCCCCACTCTCAGGGGACACTGATGGGTGCTTTCCAGGGTCTGCCTACCAGTCCTCCCCAACTGCTGGGAAGGGGCAGGAGTTTGGAGTTCCCATCAGAGCAACCATCCTACTCTATCTGATGGTGGGCAGGGAGGAATTGCTGAACACCCTTGGCCTAAGGTCAGCATCTGTGAAGACAGGTCTGCCCTGGGGTCAGGAGAGATTTGTGCTCATCCTTGTCTGTGACCGCAGACAAGGCTGAGGCTCACTGGGAACAGCCCCATTTGTTCAGCCACCCAAGTTGTGCTCTCTAAACACCTTTTCTATAATATAGTGATATCAATTCTTCCTTTCTAGGCTCCTGATCCCCCACTGTTTCTGCAGCGGAAGAAGAAAGCTTACATGTTCAGCCCATCATAAAACCATGTGGTCCACACCAAGGTCCTAAAAATTTACTATTAATCAAGATATGTGCACTCATTTTTCTCAATAGGCCCAATACTTTTGGAAAGGTGAGGCCCCTATAGCAGACTTATGCTATTATTGGTTTGCGTCCCATTTGGGGAAAGTAGACCCCCCACCTACCATGTGGGCTGCATGGAGCTCGCTCTGAGACCACTCAAGCAGAGGTAGTTACCACCATATGCAGCACCCAAGTAATTTTCTGGGATTTATAAATGAACACACACTTGAGTATATGGAATATAGGAGAAAGACACCCACTTTCCTGCTGGGATTGCTGATCTTGGAATATGGGCTTTGGGCCTATCTTCTAGTGGCCACCTTCCCTTAGCACATGTCGGAGCCTGCTTGTTGGACAGTCAAGCAGAGAGCCTTATCAAGTCCCTTTATCCAGCCATTTCTGAAACTGCCTTCCTAGACCAGAAGCAATACATCTTGTTTTTTCTTAAGTAGTCTCAGTTGGGTTTTTGTCAATTGAAGCTGAAAGAATCTTGGCCACCACAATGCAGTGGGAATCGAATGGTTACAGAGGTTTGTGCCTCCCAGAATTCATGTCCATCTCCTAAGTACCCTAGTTGTTTAGGGCTTTCACTTATCCTCCACTGAATTTGTCTAAGGAGATCATGGGTGCTGAAACCACTATCATCTTCACGTCTAGGTCACCACCCACATCCCCACACAGACAAGGTAGATTAGCCAGGAGTCTGCTGGGCAAGCCCTAGAACTTCACCCATACCCATCCACATCCTGCCTTTTCTTTTCCTCTTCTGATGAATATAAAAGGTCCAGGAAAGAACCCAAGACCCCAAAGGACGTAAGAAGCACTGGAGGGAAGGTCTTGAACCCCAGATGACCGCGTGGCATGGATCTATGTGGAACTGTGACGACAGTGGTAAATAAGCTTTGAGTGTGTTGGGCCAGTAAGATTTGGGGCCATTGTTACAGCAGTCACCTGGTCTTCAGCAGTGGCACCTTGCAGAGCTACCCAAAAGCTTTGCTTCTGAGGGAATCTCAGCTTCCTACTAGACCACAAATATTTACTGAGCTCTTGGTCTGTGCTTGCACAACCTCCCTGAGCTTCTCTTTATCCCACACTACCCACAGCTGCCTCTCTTCACATCTGTCTTATACATATGGACCTTGAGTTCCCTAAGAGATGGGTCTTTATCTGTCTTCCTCCTTTGCACCATGCTCTGGGTACCTAGTGAAGTGCCCGGTACAAAGCAAGTATTGGTCAGTTGGATTTGTGGAATGACAGGATGTACAATGAGAGTCTGTACAGATAAAATGAACTCAACAGAGTAGAGTAGCTCAATAATAGGATAGGCATGGCTTTCAGAGAAAGGGCAGATGTCCAGATTTTTCCTTCCCCAAACCCTCCAGAATTCAGTTCTCCCTGGTCCCTGGCAGGTACCAAATTCTATGCAAGGGGAAGGATAGGAAACAGCTGCTTCTCCAAAGGAGCCCCATCACAGAGGCTCTGGGCTGCAGCAGGGGTGAGGCAACACTTCAGGAAATAACAATTCCAAGGCTTGTGCTGTGACAGCAGACTTCTCACCCCTGTGTGGGTGTGGAGGTAGGTGTGGGGTGCCTGGCATGCCTCTGGGGTAAAGCATCCCTCTCACAGTGTCAAGTCTCATGTCAAAAATGGTTAACTCCTTGCACATCGCCCTACTTGCTCCAGCCTGGTTCCATGGATTTGGCCCTAGACTTATGGGAGAATGTCTGACTCAGTGGAGTGGGGGTAGCCGTGCTATGCCCAAGAAGAATAATGCAGTAGTACTGTGTTGTTTGGGCTCTGCAGCCAGAGTGCTCAGGTTCAAATCCTGGATCTGGTTACTTACTAAGAAATTCGGACTCAGCCTCTCTGGGCTTCAGTTTTATCATCTACCATGGAATAAGAATGACAATACCCCCATTAGAGGATTGTCGCAAAGATGACTTCATTGCTTTGTGAACTAAAGGAGTAGTTTTTAAAAACATCTTTAGTAACTACCAACAACTAAACTGATATAAACAAAAACTCTGAAAGGTTCTCAGTAATTTTCAAAAGCGTATAGAGCAGTCCTGAGACCAAGAATTTGGAAGCCACTGCTGCATGGCAATTTCCCACTAAACATGGCCTATTACTGACACTGATTGACCACCTCTGCTGCTCCCTGAAGGCCCCAGTGGGGAAATGGTGCTCTAGCCAGCTGGCCAGTTTAAGCACCTCGCTCCAGAGCCAGGAGGGTTCAAGTCCCCAGCAGCTAACCATCTCTGATCCTGCTAGTCACCACCTTTCAGTGAATTGTACTCACTCTTCAAGGCCCACTGACGCCTGCCTGGTTGTCCCAACCACATACAGCCCTTGGTCCTCTGAGCTCACACAGCACTTGTCTGGCCAGGGAAGCTGATGGCCAGTATGGGTGGATGGCTTTTTCTCTGGGTCTTCATCTTTCCCACCAGACTGTGTGCTGCTCCTGGCTTTGCATTCAACCAGGATTTGCCTTTGCATGGATCCAAACTGTGTAACCCTGGGCAAGCCACTACCCCTGAGCCTTTTCCTCATTTGTAAAATGGGCAGTTGTAGGAGGAAGGCTTACGTGGACTAGTTCATCTGTATTCATTTACTAGGACTGACGTAACAAGGTAACACAGGTGGCTTCAGCCACAGGAACGATTTTCTCACAGTTGTCACAAATAGGAGTCCATGATCAAGGTGTCAGCAGACTTACTTCCTTATTAGCCTCTCTCCTTGGCTTGCAGATGGCTGTCTTCTCCCTGCATCTTCACACAGTCTGTCTGTATCCTAACTGCCTTTTCTTTTTTTTTAATTTATGGAAAAGAAGACCTCCTTTTCAAATAAGGACAAAATATTGGATTAAGGCCCCCCTTTGTGACCTCATTTTAAGTTATTACCTCTTTAAAGACCCTATCTCCAATTGTATTTATACTCTGAGGTACTAGGAGCTAGGACTTCAGCACAGGAATTTGCAATGAGCACACAATTCAGATATAAGAGCGTCTAAAACATTCTGCCTGGGGCTGGCACCTATGCCAGAGCTGTACTTCTCTTCCCTCTACCTGAGAATGCAGGGCTATGATCAGTGGCCCAGGCCAGGGGTCAGCCACTGAGCCTGAGCTTTCCAGGAAGCAGGCATGAAATTGGGCTATTTCCTTAGCCGGAAAATTTCCAAAGGGGGCTGTCTACCGGACTTACTGGGCACCCACTATGCCATTACTAGCTTTGTGATCTTGAGTCAGCTCTGTGCCCTCCCTGAACTTTAATTCTTAAACCAGCAAAAGGGAGGAAATGCCTTACAGAGTGACAATGGTAAAATAAGATCACAGTTGTGATTTTTATTCATGCAACAACCATTTTTATTGAGCTCCTACTGTGTGCCAGGTACTGTTCTGAGCTCTAGGCATATATAGCAGTAAGCAAAATAGACAAAAATCCTGACTCTGTTACAGCTGACATTATCTTAGGAACTGCAAGACATTAATACAAATAAGCTAGTAAAATACATAGCCTATCAGATGGTATAAGTGCTGTGAAGGAGTAATAATTAAAACAAGAACAGGACTCAGAGAATCTGGGAGGCATAGGGAGAATGCTGCAGTCTTAAATATGGTGGCCAGGGAAGGCTTGTCTCTGCAAAGACTGACCTGGTGAGGGATCATGCAGATACCTCAGCAAAGAGCTATATAGCCCGAAGGGCCACAAGTGAGCTGTTGCTGTCACTAAGTGAGCAAGGAAGGAGACCAGCCACCAGTGAGGTTGGAGTGATAGCAGGGTCAACCAGAACAAGGCTTCACGGGTCACTGTAAGGACTTTACCTTTTCCTCTGCAGGCAATGGGACTGAGCTTAGCACAGGAGGGTGCGTGACCTCACTTTGATTTACTAACAGAGCATAACCCAGGTGACAAGATGAGATTGCAGCCAGCTCCTCGGCTCACAGAGGCCTGTGTGTTTCACTTGATATCTCTGTTTCTGGCTTCCCTTGCCCTCAAGCCCTGCTCAGGCCCACCCATGGCACAGATATGCCATGTCCCCACACATGCATCCTGCCCCACAGTCAGCCTGGTCTGCCTCACTTTGTCCTTCACCTCTCAGTCTGTACTTCACACATCCTTGAGGCCAGCTGAATCCAAGGTCTGAGAACCAAGAAGCAGTTAGAAGCCAGGTCTGGGCACCCAAGTACTGAGTTGGAATGCTTGCTACTTAGAATCTCTGTGCTTCTGTAAAATGGGAGTAAAATAACAGACCATTGAAAAGAGACCTAATTGTGTAAAACACTGCATAGAAGGATGATATGGTAAGTGATCAGCAATACCTCAGCTGGTCTGTGTGGTCACAAGAATTAAGAATTAAAGCTTGAAGTGTACATTGCCTGCCACCACAGGAGAATGTATGCAGTGTTCACAAGACTCACTTCTTAAGCCCTCCCCACTCAACCTGAGACCACCTATATTTGAAAATAGGAGCTGGACAGAGGATGGCTGCTGGTCACCACTGAGTTAAGAGTTTTATTAGTCATCTGTCCACAGTACTGTGCTGTAGTGTAAGGGCTCTATACAGGAAACATCCTTGGGAATGTCCTGGCATGTTCCATAAATGTCAGCACCTTTTATACCATGCAAGAAGGACCTCCATGCTCCTCTGCTATCCAAGCCTGGGGGAGGATGCAAGCAACAATCAAGAGCACATGTGTCACAGAAGCCTGGTATATAGCAGGGACTTGGCAAATGCTCACTGGAGGCAGCATGAGCACAGCCAGACACAGAGGTTCTGGCTGTATGGCTTCCCAAACGTGTGGTTCTCTCTGCACCTCTGCTTCCTCATCTGTGCAATGGGAGGAGTCACTGGCGGGGCCAATGCAGTGGTGCTTATCAGACACAGTAGAATCTGGACTGGGCAGACTTGGGAGTGCACTAGTGTGGGTCTCAGGATGGGGACACCCCACAGGACCTGGTGCGACTCACAGGAGCTGGATGCTCTTAATAAAAGGTAGAGATGCGAGTGGGGTTACTGTGTGTGTCTCATGGATGATTCTGTGAGAGTCTACTTCTGAGAGCAGGTCTCACTGGGAGCCCCTCTTCCTTGCCCCAGTTTGGGTAAAGGGGCCCTGGGAATCCCTTCGATGAGGAGGCCCTTCTCTGCCTCTTGGGCTTTGTGAGTGCTTCCCTGCTGCAGAGCACTCGTGGGCACCAGATCCTGCTTGGGGCACTTTTCCTGTATCCTTGCAGAAGCCTCCTAGACATCCTTTGGGACAGATGTTTTGCAAATGAAGAAATCAAGACACAGAAAGGTCCCAGAGTCACATAGGTGATAAGTGGTGGAGCCAACACTTGAACATAAGACCGAAGCCCTGGATGAGTTTTCTGCCTAAAAGGCATCTCTCCAGCCCAGTAGCTAATGCCATGACCCCTTCCAACACTGGCCACCAGGGTTCAAAGCTAGGTCTCCTCCTTTGTTCCCAGGCCTCAGTTTCCTCATCCAAAAAAAAAAAAGAGTCACAGAACCCCCTCATCAGGTGGTGGGGAGGATAAGTGAGGGGCTGTGTTTGCAGTGACAGGCAATCCAGAGTCACTAACAGCTCGCTCTAATCCTTCCACATTACCCTCCTTTCAGTCCTGCGCTCGGTGCTACACGCGTCTCTAGCTTTCTTATTTCTCTTGCTCGCTGCCATCTCTTCTGAGGCATATCTGTCTTGCTTTGAAAAGCTTCGCTTTGTCACTTTCCTCTATTTCTCGCTCCCTTCTGGGTCCTAAATCCTGGCTATGCATTTACTTGCTGTATAAACTTAAGCAAGGGCAGGGCAGCCCACGGGGACACTCTGGCTTCGCTCCCTAAACAGTTCTCCTCCCAGTTTCAGTCCAGAGGATTGGATCCTGCAGGTCAGGGACAAGGAGGGGACTCTGCCTTCCCCTCCACCAGCTCCTACTGTATCTCCGGAGTGAGCTCTTCCCCTATATACTGAGAAGTGCTGACATCTGCCCTGTTTCCGCACCTGTAAAATGGGGTTGATCAAAACCTACCTTCCAAGGCAAAGGTGAAATGATTTATCTGGAAAACAAGCATATCCTTTTCCCTGCCCTGGCCTTGTATACTTTTTTTTGTCTCTGTCTCCATTCTCTTTTTCTTTCATGCCATTCTCTCTCTTCTCTCTCTCCTCCCACTCCCCACTTAGAAGTAGACCCAATTCCACAGCCCAAACTGAAAAATTGACCACGGTGGCTCTTCCTCAAGGACTAGGGGCCCCAAGACCCCGCAAACGGCCTGTCGGGCTCCTGTTTCCACCCTCTTGCACCCAGGTTGTCCCCAAGATCAAGCCTCCTGCCCCTGTAGCCCAGGGATGGTGGGGCTTCATTGTTCGAGAATGGCCCTGCTGCTATGGAAACGGAAGCTCAGGAAAAGCTTTGAGAAGATCCATTCCGCGGAGCTGCCTGGCCTTGGGGGAGGGGAGAGGCCAAACTGCGTCTTGGACTTTGCCCTCCCATTACGGGCCCGTGTGGTGCGGGCCGAGTCACTTAACCTCTCTGAGCCCTCCTCCCCCTCCCGGCCTGGGAGCTGCAGCCCCCATTAGCGATGGGTAATAAGGGCCCCAATGACTGAATGCCGCGCTGCGGCTTTCAAGCCTGAAGACACGCCAAATTGCCGTTTGCTTTCATTATGGAAAGCTCAAAATATTCCAGTGCCAGCTTGCTGGGCGACCCTGTGCAAACCAGGGCCGAACGATTTCCATGATAGAATTCCCTCTCGCAGAGGTGCAGAGTTCACACGTGTGCACCTGTGCACCACCGAGTCCAGAGCCCCAACCCTGACCCAGGTGAGAAACCCTGGAGTGCAGTTCCTCTGCTAAAAAGGAAAAGAGAAGTGAGCATGGTTGCATCCTAATTACCCTATATGAGCTGGGGCCACAGGACCAGGGAAGTCATCCGAAGACGCGGGTTCCTCGAAACACCTCTCCAGGCTCTCACCAGCCAGGTCTAAGCCTGAGTTCACCAGCTTGACCCCTGGCTGTATGACTTCATCACTGTGGAGCTGGGAATACCATCCCTGAGAAGGCAGGGCTTGTGTCTTTGCTGCCACTGGACTTTGGATACCCACAGCCTGGCCCAGGGTACCCCTGTGGGCTGTGGGACAGGTGGGAACTGATGACATCCAGTGACTCCTTTTTCTGCTGTGCATTGGTATCCTCACACACATTTCACTACCCATGACACACTGCACACAGTAACACAGTAACACACTACCACACACAGTTGTGTACGTACAGCGGCCCCCCAAAAACACACATCCACTGTGTTCAACAAGGACCAGTCCTGCTGGAAATCTGGGGTCCCCTGAACAAACCACACACTTTCCCACCTCCTTGCTTTTGCCCCTCTGGTTCCCTCCTCAGAGAATCCATCTCTGGCCTCTTGACCCTGGGCCCCACCTCACTCACTCACTAACTCTGACTTTCAGAGAACACTGTGACTTGCCCAGGATCACACAGGGACTGTGTAGCCCTACAGCCTGTATCAGAAGCCGAGCCCCCCGGGATGCTGAGTCCAGCTGCTCCACAGAGCATCCGTGCGTTCGTTCCGCCAGCCAGGCTGTTTGTTTGTTTTCCCAACAAACATTTATTATGCCCCAGGCAGGCTGCTCCCGTGCTGGGGACCCAGCCATGAACATAGCCAGCCGAGAATGAGAGAGCACATAGCCCAGAGAAGCAGACAGATGCTAAACAAGTAATTACAAGCATGATGGATGCCACAGAGGAAAAGCAGAGGGAGCCCCTGGGAGGAAACAATGGAAGGGTGCCAGTGTTCCCCATTTGTGTGAGGGTCTGGGGCAGCCTTGCCCCAGAGGGGTCCTGCCCACACAGACTCCTCTATGAACGGTCCCCCAGGTGCACAGACTCAGCAGCTCTGGAGGAATGATTCCTTCTGGATTCACAGCAAGGAAAAGCAGCCTGAGGTTTGAGGGCCACGTTAGAGGGGCTGGGGGAAAATGTTTTCTAATTATTTACTACATCCTGGGTGGCTCATTTCCCCTGCCAGGATTCTAAAGCATGTACAATTAACCCCAGATTGCAGATGGGTAAACCAAGGTCTAGTAGAGCCCAGTGACTCATGCCTGTTGAGCAGAGATTTGAACCCAAGGCTGTCACACCACACATCTCCAGGAAGGTCTTTAGAGGTAGCCTGACTCCCAGCAGCTCAGCGCTCAGCAACCCAGCACTCGCTGAGCCAGTGTTACCCATCGCAGTGCGCTACCTGCCCTTCATGAGAGCATTTTAACATGTGATGGCACTGTACATTGCCATGAGTGCCAGCCAGGTGCCTCCAGCTACATTATCTAACCTCACTGAGCTCTCAACCGTACCAGCGGGGTGATGGTGGTTGTGAGAATTTCCACCACTTGGGTCTCTCTGCCTTCATCCTCCCTCTCCACCCCCTCACACCAGCCACACTGGTATCTTGGCTCCTCTCAAACATGCCAGCTCCTCTCCTTACTCAGCAGCTTTGTATATGCTGTTCCCTTTGCTGGACACTCTTCCTACACACATCTACCTATCTCTTCAGAAATGTCACCTTTGCTTAGAGAATTCTCCTGACCACCCAGCAGAAATCATGCACCCTGAATACCCCTCAGTGTGCTTCATTTTTCTGCCTTGCACTATGACCAGCTCTTACCCTTACATCCCCATACCATAGGGGAAAGGCTCTGTGGTTCATAGTTGTTCCCCAGCCAAGGCATTTGATCAGGCCCACCCAGAGTTAACAAGCACTTAGGGGCTCAGTCCAGGCCCCTGTACCTCCCTACTGCCTGTGCAGACTCCTGGCAGTCAGGATGCCCCCTCCCCCAACTGGTGGCAGTGTTAGTTCCAAGCATTCTGCCCCTAGCCTGGTAGACAGCAGAAGACAACTGTGACTATGCAAGCTTTCTGTCTTTGAGGGGGCACCCACCCAGGCTGTACCAGTCACAGCAAAGACTCCAGAGAAAGGGGCAATGGATCCCCCTGGGCCTCTGCCGGCGCCCTGGAGCTGGCAGGCAGTGGGAAACCAGGCCTCAGCTTGGCAAGGCCTGGGTAGGGGCTCAGTGCCGAGGGCCAGGGCCCTGCCAGCCTCTCTCCCCCAAACAGCTACCAATTGTCCTGGTGGCTCCTGAGTTCCCTGAAGACCTCCCCACTGCCACTCTCTCATAGGGACACCCACTCTCAAAGAGGCTACAGTCAGCCACTTCCGGCCACAGTCAGGAAGACTGGACAGGCATGGTGGTCCCAGCCTCCCACTAGGCCCTGGGACTTCCGAGCCCTGCTGGGAACTCACAGCCTGGGACTTGGCAAAGAGCAAGTGAGGACAAATCCCAGGGGGTGGAGCAGAGCAGGCCTTCCTCCTGGTATTGGCATGCAGGTGCTGGCCCCAAACATAGCTGGAATCCATCAACAGAGAATAAAACTCAGAACAGCCTCCAGGACAAACGGCTGCAGGCAGGGATGACAGCCACTGTCGCTCCCTGAGGCTTGGGATACTTCAGGCTACTCTGATGGGTTCATTCAACCCTCACAACAAGGAGATGGAAAGAGTGGGACTCCTATTGCTCCTCCTCTTCTCAGCAAGGGAACTGAGGCCTAAAGGGAAACCACTGACCTAGAAGGAAGCCAGGCCTAGAATCCAGGCCTCCCTGTAGCAGAGGCAGCACCTTACCTGCTCAGTCACATCCCAGCCCTTCTGTTACTGGGCTCAGGGTGGGTGTTTCCCAGACCTCCTGTGGCCATGACAAAGCCTCAGTTCTCAACTGCAGGGCAGCAGGTCTGAGGCCAGCTGCAAAGAACTGCAGTGGAATAGGGTTGGGGAGCTTTCTGAAAAGCTCACCCAGCCCCAGCCCAGACCCAGCAGTATTGGCCAGTCTGCCTCACCATGCAGCCCTTGCTGATCAGGGAGCACACCTGAGTTTGAGAACCACCAGCTGGAACCAGCTTGGTGTTTGTCAGGCAGATAGAGCCTTGACGAGCTGCCTAGGTGGAATCTTGAGACGATAACGACTGCTACTTCATGAGCCAGTACTGTAACTAGGTAGTAGGCACGAGTTACTGTGTACTAGGTCCTCCTTGCAGGGGTTCATGCTCATTTCATCCTCAGCACAACTTCATGCTGGACGCAATATTGCTTCTTGCCCCATAGTACATATGAGAACACTGAGGCACAGGAAGCTACAGCTTTCTCATTCGAGGTTGCCCAGCTAGAAATGGCAGAGCTAGGATCTGAACCCGGGTGGAGCCTGCTCTCTTATTCCCCCATAACCTGCGTCCTGGAGCCCACAGTCTAATGAGAAAGAAGCATGAAAAATCACGGGAGTATGCATTAAGGGGTGTGTATGGGCTGAGAAGGCACATAGGGTCCCCTAACACACAGAAAGAAGCTTGTCAGAAAAGCCCTCTGAGGGATGTTGGCCTCTGACAGATGAGTAGGAGTTGGCTGGATAGTGGTGGCAAAAATGGTGTCCTTAGCAGAGGATGTAAGTGTGTACATCCGGAGGCATTTCAGAGAAATGCGATATAAAAGCCAATGGGTATGGGGGAATGTTGGTGACTTAGAGACCTTGACGATGCCCTGGCTAAGGAGCTAGACTGCACACCAAGAATGCCAGCGAGGCTACTGAAGCATGGAGGTCACAGTCTGCCTGTGGAAGCCAGCCTGAGGCAAGGGCAGGCCGCACTGCAGGCTGACACTGTGAACCAGGTGGCCAGGAAATGGTGGGGCACAGCAGGGCAGTGACGGTGAGGAACAAAGGCTAAATAGAGGAATAGGATAGGGCCAGGACTATGGGGAGCAAGGGAAGGGGGTGGGCAAAGGGCTCTGTGTACAGTCGGGGGCTGCCAGGACAGGGGCACCTAGAGTAAGAATAAGAAGGGCAGCCCATGAGTTCCTTGGTGGTCACACTGAGTTTGGGCTCCATGGGACATCCTGGAGGGTATCCAGGAAAACACTAGAGACACATTGGAAGAATTCAAGGAGGTCTGCAGATGGGTGAAGTCACCACCAACAGGTGAGGGTAGTGCGGGCGGTGAGGGAAGTGGGGGTGGCTCCAGGGCCACATTCTGCACCCTCCCGCTCTTCACACCTGCATGTGGAAGGCAAGGAGGGGCCACTCGTCCTCCTGTCCTCTGAGCTGCACACAGTTGTTCAGGGCCGGTTTGCACTTTTTCTAGATGACAACTGCCAGGCATCCTGCACACACTGGGTTGGGTAAGTTTGGCACTGTGGAATCCTGGGACAGAAGCTTTCAAGGGAGCAAATTCTGCAGCTCTTCCTTTCCCCACCCCTCCCACACACACCACATGTGCATCCCCCTTCCTGGGCCCCATGTGCTTGCAGTGTGGCTGTGAGCAAGGTACTGCACTCTCCATCTGCTTCATCTCTACAAAGACCTGCTAACACGGAGCTACTTGAGGAGCAGGATCTACAGGGACACAAGCAGGCTAGGCAATGGGTGAGGAGTGGAGTGCAGGTGTGGCTCCAGACCCCAACTGGACCCCTACTTTGAAGGCTACACAGCCTAGAGGTGCCTTCACCCCTACATTTCCAGAGGAAACAAAATGGTATGCAATCACATGACAATTAAACATGCCAAATGCTGAGCGCAGTGGGTCCCTGGTATATCTTTTAGTTTCTCAGTAAGGACTGGTGCCATGAGGCAATCCTGCTTTCACACACAAGGCACCTCGGACCCTCCTTCCAGGCCAGCCCTGTAGGGACTGGATATAGGCTTGTGCCAGCTGGGAGCCTTCCTCCCTCCAGGACCAGAGTCTTGGTGCCTGAGCAGGAGGCTGGCGGGCTGGGTCACAGGCAGGTAAGAGCTGTGAAGCTCATGCCACAACAAAAGGTATTTGCATCAGATACTGGTAAAGTGTCTTGTTATTCACAGTTATGTAGCAGTGACTGCAGCAGAGGGAGGGAACACTGGAAACCCACAGGATAAGCAGAGGATGAGATTGCTAATCACCAATCAGCCTGGAGAGTTCATGGGTGCCCACCAGCCTGGACAGGAGCTGCAGAGGGCTGCATTTGGGTAGAGGGTAGTGGGTGAGGCTGGGCCACAAGGCAAAGACCCAGCTGGCTGCAAAATCAAGAAGCACACCCTTGCCCCCACCCCAAGTTTCCCCTGATGGAGCACTGAGGTCCCAGATTGCAGGCTGATGAAAATCCTGGTTTTTAGACTCCTAGGTAAAAGCTTAGGCACTGAACCAGAGGGGAGGGACTGAATTGCTGCCCACCTTCTACAAAGCAGTGAGGTGCACATGCATTTGACCTTGCTGGGCTTTCTATAAAATAGGATGATACTACCACAGGTCATAGATTAAGGCTATGTCAGTCATCATCTAACAAATTCCATGGAGTCCCTACAACATGCCAGGCACTTTCAAGGTTCTGGAGATTCAGCAAAGAACAATATGACTCTGAGAAAAGATTTCATCCTAGTGGAAAGGGGCACAAAAAACAACACAAATGCTAGAAAATGATAAGAGCTGTGAAATGTGGAAGTGGGATAACAGGTGGGTATGGGCCGAGAGTACTTTAGAGAACGCTGAGGGCAGGCCACGCTGGGCAGGTGACACTGGACTCAATGGGCTCTGAGAAGACAATGTGGCTGAAGCAGAGTGGGCAGCAAGGACAGAGTGCGTTGAGGATACAAAGGAAGGAGTGACAGGTCACATGGAGCAGCACCGGTGTATCTGGGTACAATTTTAAGTGCTATGGCAGCTGTTGGAAGTTCAAAGCAAAGGAGGGACGTGATCTGATTTCAATTGCTTCGAGGCATCTGGCTGCTGGTGAGGGAGGATGGAGGGGCCTGTGGGTAGAAGGGTACAAAGAAAAGGCTTTGATGCTGGCAGATGAGGGCAGGGCAGGGGAAAGTGGGCAAAGGTGGTGGACAGAACAGGGCTGGGTTCTAAAGGTGCTGTCAATGGATCCTGTGAATTAAGATGGAATAAGAGAAGGAAAGTGGAGAGAAGACCGGGGTCAAATGAGGCTGCGTCTGCCGGGCAAGACTTATTTAGACGGCGCCTGATACACAGCCCTTAGCAACAGCACCGTGATCTGCGCTAAGCACAGCCTTCCAAGGGAACGAGACCTACAGATCTCAAAGAGCACCATTTTGGCTCCCATGTTCTGGAGCAGGCCACTTGATCTCAGCGGGAAGAATGGGGGACTTTCTGTGCTAGGAGGGGTCAGGAAGTCTTGTTTAACGTGTGGAGTCGGCACACCAGGTAGGTGCTTGCCCAAGGTCACTGAGCTTGTTAGAGTCAGAGAAAGAATGAGAAACAAGTGTCCCGGTTCTGTGAAATGCCCTGTGGGATCTGGAAAGTCTGTGATTCCCAGGCGTGAATCCTGGCAGCACCTCCCTCCACATCCGCTGAAGCACAGGCGAGGAAGTCTATTTCCTGAACTCTCTTGGAGACCACACACACAGTTACAGTAGCAGAGTCCAACCTCAGAGCCTCTGCACTTTCTCCTTTTCCTGAACCACCACAGGTCACCTATGACTGCCGCAGGTCACCTGTCCTCTCTCTACCTCTCACTTCAGAGTGCTGTTTCCCCATCCTGGGCAGGAGCTCTGGCCATCTGGGGGTCACGTCATTACCACTGTCTCATCTTCTGTAACTGACTGGGAAGAAGGCATCCCTGGTCTTATGCCAAGGACAGCTGGCATGGCTGCCCAAGCCCACTCCATGGCACTTTGAGCCCCCATACGAAGTGGCTTTGGCTACTGGTGGCCAGTGTCCAGGCAGAATTCCCCCTTTCTCCATCCTCATTCCACTCGGATATGAGTCAGGGCATGTCCCATGAATAGTGTTCCTCTTCTCTCTCCTGGCAGGCAAGGAGAGGAGGAGCTGATCTCCAAACTTCCTCTTCCTGGGAAAGTCTGCCAGGAGCCTCCACCAACAGGTGACCTTGTCCCCATGCTACAGGCCCAGCCTCAAGCTGGCTCACACTCAGGACGGGGCTTTATGCTTAACCCAACGCAGTCCATGCCTCACTCGAGGCCAAGTTCAGACAAGAGGCAATCAGGGGCTTAAGTGGCTGCCAGAGAAGGCCAGCCGCTGGTTATTAAATATTAAGTGACAAGAGTCTGTGAAAATATAATTGCAAATGAGACTCTGAAGCAGATGTTGCCAACAGCTTGGCCCCACGTTTGCAGTTGGGTCCAACTGGATCTCAAGTCACCAAGCTGGGCTGCTAGCAACTTCTTTGCGTTTTCTAGGCACCTACTGGATGCCAGGCCTTAAACTAGAAAATGCAGGTAGAAGGTCAACCAGATATGGTGCCAGCTTCAAGAGGTCCCATGCTTGGTGAAGAAGACAAAGTAAGCAAAATCTCACAGACACAGGCAATCCTAGGGCTGGTACCAGCCTGGAAGGGCCTGAGGAGCTGAGGCTTCAGAGGGCAGATGATCTACCTTTAAAGGACATATTCAATCAGTTGGAACTCAACAACTATTCATCAATACCTCCTGTGCACCAGATGATGCAAATCCTGGGAACTAAGTATTAGATAAGTTGAAGCCTTTCTTTCATGGCACTTACAACTAAGTGGGAGCTGGCACAGATAAATAAGGATTCCCACACTAAAGCAGCAGCAAAGGCAAAAGCGTCTGTGAGAATTGCGGACTTCAGTGTGGCTGGACATGTGTGGGAGAGAAAGAAGAACACTGTCATGTTAAACAGCTTGGCTGAGTCCTTGGAAATTTTAACGAACAGTGAGGTAGCGTCTCTCAGGGACAGTGCATGGCTCCTAGGGATCCTGAAAACAGACATAGTCTGGTCTGGTCTGGTCTGGTCTAAGTTTGCTGTCCTGAGAAGTAGTAAGAGGAAGGAGACACTTCAGTGGACACCCTGTCTACTGAGGCTGCCCAGTTGGCTTCCCACTCCAACCTATGCCTGGACATAGGTTCCTCAGTCTCCACCTCTGTAGGATCTTGCAGGAGTCAAGTACTGTCCCTTTGCTCTCACCTGAAGGCTTCTTCCCCAGCTCCTGAACTGCTGGAAACATATTCTGAGGACGCAGGAGCATTTGTGCTGCTGGCAGAACTGTCCCTGCAGAAGGTGACCGGGATTGACATGAGATCCCAGACCACACAGGCAACAAGTCCTTGCTGAGTGAGGGAATATCCCAGTTCAGCATTCCCAAAAGAGATCCTAGCTGGTTGGACCTATCTCCATTGCCCTGGGGGTAGGGGGCGATGAGCTTTCAAGGTCATTCCCTGGCCATGAATCTATGGGAAGAAAGGGGGAGGAAGAGACAAGCTGCATTTGAAGATACTAAGACTCCAGAAGGATTCCAATTCTTGAATATGGTTCTAGCAGTCCAGCACTACATTAGTGTGAGACCCTAGAATTCTGTGGCTCTAAAATGCTATGATTCTAGAATCCTGTGATTCTAAGACTCCAATGTGATTTGGGGAAGAAAAACATCATAGCCATTGCCTCTTTTTAATAGAATGCCTGCCTCTGGAGCAAAACACACACCCAGAACTACAAAGCCAGGCAGGCTTGTTTCCCCCTTTCCTGCCTTGAAATCATCTCACTCCTCTCCTCTGTGTGTGCTTATCTGCACACCCCCTCCGGGACCCGCCCCCAAGCCTAGCAGCCACACATTTGCCATCTGCATATAACCCAGTGATTAGCACCGCAGAGCAGGAGAGAAGGGTGTGGAACCCTTGCTGCCTGCAAAGTCAGCTGGGCTGCAGGAAGTAACCCCAGCTCCCCAGAAGGGCTGGGCAGGGGAAGAGGAATGAGAGACGCGGTAACACTGACTCATAGTAAAACACATAAAAGAAGACCCCAGGCTCACAGACACACAAAGACATGGAGAGACATGCCCACCACATGCACACCTGCATATGTATGACATTTATACATGTGCAAACAACCAGAGACACACAACCCCACAGTGATACACACCCATACAAGAGCACAAAGAAATACACTGCACATGATATTGGCACACATGATACACACACAGAGATAAACCCATGCAAACAAGCCCAAGTTTGTAGATGCACACTCAGTTACACAAATCTCAAATACCCAGGGAACAATGACACTGAGCTGCTGGCACTACATGAGTTGGCAGGAGAGTCACCCTTCCCATCCCCATCTCCCACTCCTACTCAGTCATGGCCCATTATTTAAGGACTGCGAGGTACCCAGCCTGGCACTGGGCCCTTGGGGAGAGCCCAGGGCAGGGTGGAAGCAGGAAGCAGTTCAGTCAGGCTCTGGAAGCTGGGAGGCAGCTGGAACCTAGGGAGCCATACAAAACTGATTGTCCAGAAATGTAGTGAACTCCCTACCACAGCCCCCCTGCCCCCAGGGCAATGGAGAGAGGTCCAACCAGCTAGGATCTCTTTTGGGAATGCTGAACTGGGATCTTCCCTCACTCAGCAAGGACTTGTTGCCTAGTTCTGCAGAGGATTTTGTTATCAGATGGCTGAGTGGGTAGAGGTCTGAAGGCCTCTATTCCTTCCAGACCTATATTTGTATCCATTCTGCTGGGCTTCAAAATAGTGGTCTTCACCTTAGTGTTCCAGCACCAGGAGCCCGTGTGGTAGTGGCGCAGACCCCCACCACACAGCCATCACCTGTCCGGGGTCTCCATGTTCCTGCTGTAGCTGGCCCTGCAGACTAATGAGTAGGCTGAGTTGCCTCTGGCAGGGGACTGTCTCCATGGGCTAGCGGCACCGGCACCGAGTGAGTCCTGGGAAGCCAGGAGGGAGTGGCACTAACGGACCTTGTCAGGACCAGTCTAAGAGGAGGTGCTAAGGGCAGACACATACCCCTGTGCACGAGCTCTTTTCCCATAAAAAGTACATTCACCGTCACCCCCACTGTCTTGTTTCTTTCAGCCCTAGTTAGGAGCTGACTCACTGAAATAGGGTCATAGGCCCCAACTAAACCCTAAGATTATAAGGCTCCATGTTTCCTTCCTGCTTAGATCTTCCCAGGAAGCAGGAGGATAAAACATCCTCACTGCTTCCCAGAGAGGGTCTTACCCTCCCCAGAGGTCACTCAGAAATTTATGGTATACAGGAGGGAACCAGACCTAGGGCTCCTGTCTTGAGGACTTGTTCTTTTTAAGTTCCAATTTTTAAAAAGTCCCTATCCCAGAGAACTCGGGCTGGACAGGATGGTGGGCTGGCAACTGGAAATAGCAAGGAGGTCACACGGCCCCTTCTCCACTCCCCAGGCTGTGCTGATTGGAGCCAGTTCTGGGAAGAGCCTGCCAGGAACAGCTGGGGCAGAGAAAGAGGGATCCATACGAGTTGGGCTAAAACTAGGCTGGTTTGTCCTAATCCCAGCTCCTAAGCTGCTCAGTCTATGCTTAGGAGTCTTCTCAGGTAAGAAGAACTCATTCCCCTACTTATTTTTCTAAACGTGGAGGACAATTAGGATTTAGATATACTGAGCCAGCAGGCTAGTATTTCCCACACAGGTCACTGCCTCATGTCATCTTCACAGCAGCTCTGCAAGGCCCCACAGGTGAGAAAACCTGAAGCCCAAAGGGGTCGAGTGATTTTCCTAGGTCACTCAGCTGGTTGAAAATAGTAGTTCATCACCCCATTGCAAGTCTCCATTACCACACTGTCAGAGCTCAGCACTGCGGGGCCACCGCCTCCAACCTGTCCCTGGGGCAAAGCCAGGGTGCTGTGGAAGCAGCTGTCAGCAGGGCTTGGCCTTGAGTTGTCCTGAATCTGGGTCTCCTCTGTTATCTCCGCCTGGGAGCTGCCAGCTCTCCTGACTCAGAAGGAAAGAAGGGCCAGCGGGGCCAACAGAGGTCACATTGAGAGGTTTGCTGTCACCTTGCAACCCAGCGCCAAATCAGAAAGAGGTCATTTCCAGGAAACAAACTTCTCCAGTTGTTTTCAGCAGAAATGGGAGGTCAGAAAAATGTCAGTTACCAGAAAGGCCCTGGAGACTGGAGGAGGCTTCCAGGAAGCCACCAATGGGACTGTTGGGTTCTAAGACATCTGCCTGCCTACACTCCAGCCCCTCTTGGCACCAGGAAGCCAGCGAGGAGGGCCCGGAGCCGGGGTGGGATGCTGACACTGCCACGGGCAAAGCCAGAGTCTGAGTCTGAGCCTCTCCACAGTGGAGGGGAAGCGATTGAGGGTGACAGCTTCGCCTGGGCTCCTCCATCCACATCACTCAGAGGACGCTGATGAGGGATCAGTTTCTCATGTAGAACAGGGAAACCCAGAACTGGAAGTTACTTTCACACAGATACAGAAAGTAGTGTTAATCATTAGCTTATGATTAAGATAAATGGGCCATGTAAGGACTGACAAAACCAAACCAAAGCAAACCAAACCAGATAGACAGTGGTCTGCAATAGTTTTGTGAATTCACAAACACTTTTAAACCTGTACCCCAAGTTCGCATGTTTATTTAAATACATTTTTACATTACAATATAGTTGTTAGCATATACACAAAAATAGATACAATTGAAATAAAATAAAAATACACAGATCATTATGTTAAAGGACAAGCAGAATTCCAAGGAAAGTGAAGTAACATTTATTACATGCATATTATTCATATATATTATTCCTTTGAATCCTCAAAACAGTCCCACATAAAGAGCCCATTTGTCCACTTTCCAGGTGAGAAACTGAATTCTCTGCCCTCCTTCCAGCCACCTGTCGCTGGCAGGACTGGAAGCTGGATCTCCAAGGGCTGGTTGGCTCCAGAGCACTTTGGCAACCTGGAGGCTCCACACCTTGCCAGGACAGAGAGGGCCTTGCAGAGAGTCAGGAAAAGACCCACCGGGTTTTTGGGGGTAACAGTTGCAAAGCTGGGGTCCTGGGATGGGCAGGAGGTTCTGTATGATGTGTTAAGAGCCTGGAATGAGAGCCTTGAACCTGAGTAGCGGGTGTGACAGCAGATTGAGCTGGATACAGCCAGTTCTCTCCTTTATCCTAGATATTCAAGGTGCAGTCCAGGGGCCTCCTGCAGAGTTTGTTGGAGATGAGGACCCATGTCCTTACTCAGGACCTAGTAAGTTTGAATCTGTATTTAACATCAGGTGTCCTCGGGGCTCCTTCCCCTCCAGTTTTCCCAGTTTTGGATCTTGAGGAGCCCCTGGGCATTTGAAGTGGCTTTCAGGAATACCGCCATTGCTTGCACTGGAACTCCTCACACCTCATCTCTCAAAGCTCTCATTTCTTAAAGGAAAAGCTGATGCCCTCTTAGGTCAGTGCGGCCCCTGGACTGGGCCCTGCTCACTCTCTGCCCTCCCATCCACTCTGTCTGCAGCCTCTTCACACATTGCATCCTGGCACTAACTGGGCTTGGTGCTGGGTGTCCTTTCACCAGGCATCCTGTAGCTCTTGTGCTCACTTCCTTCAGGAAGCTCTGCTCCCATGACGGTCTCATTTCCAGCACTTTGCCTGACCCTTGGCCCAGAGAAGGTGCCCAGTAAACATTTGCTGACCAAACGGAGGCTGTGCCCCTGCCCTGCCTTCCCCTGGAACCCTCTGTCCCTAAGCACCAAGAGGCTATGGGGCCTGAAGTAAGGGCAGAGGTCTTTGGGCCCCCCTCCAGCTTTCCAAAACCACCACGAGGCCAGTCCTGCCGGAGGAAGCAGCGTTCCCTGTAGCCTGAGACCCTTTGGATCTCCAGCATTCTCTCCCTCTCTCCAGTCTCTCCCTGTTCTCCACGGCACCATCTCCATCTCAGCCTGCACTGGACACAAGCCCTAACTTTGGACACTCTTTTGCTAAGTCCCTGCAGTGCCTGTTTTCAAATCCCAACTTCTTACTTTCAGATTGGGAGAGAAACACCAGGAGAACCACGCAGATAGAGATTCTCCAACATGGCCTTTGGCATTCACGAGCAGAGAGGTCATCCCTTTTCCCTGCACCTCCATCTCACCAGTTCAGGGGCTGCAGCTACTACTTTCTTTGCGGGAGATAGGGTGAGCCTCATGGAGAGAGGAGACTCGTTAACAGTGGGGTTTAGGGTCTGAACCATCCCAGAGTTCCAGGCCTTGGGGGCTGGGGTGGAGGGTAAGGCTGGGCTGGAAATGAGGAGGACAGTAAGGGACTTGGGACTGAGAGAAGTGGACATGTTGCCTCACCTTGGCCCAACCCAGTGTAACACCCAGCCAGCCTGTCCCTTCGCAGAGCCTAGGTTTGTTCATTTGTATGAATGAGCAGGGGTAAGAGAACCGTTCCCGAGCTCAGCCTTCACCATGGAGCACCAAGCCACAGGGGTCTGGAAATCATCCAGGGGGCTTCCCAGGTCACCTCCCCCTTTTTCCTGTGGCAATGGAAGCCTGGAACCTGGAGTAGCCACAGTCACAGCTCACCAGAAGCTGCTGTGGAGAAAGTGGCATGCATCCCCTGGGCTTTCCTGGGGAGCTGGCCAGTGCCTAGGAGTGGACACTTCCTCCCAGGACCAGGAGTGAGGCCAGCTGGAGCCTCGGCTTCCCTCGCTAGGAAAATGGCCAGGAATTCAGTAACAGCGCCTGTTCCTTGAGGAAGCCTAGGTCAAACTAGGCCCTCAGGAGAGGAGCCTGGATCCCTGGGCTGGGGTGGGGGCAGTTGGTGCCCTCACGGACGGAGCTGCCTCCTGCCTCACTCCTTTGCACAGTCAGCAGCTTTTGCCCAAAGGCCTATTCTGCATAGGCATGGCTCTAGGTGTGACAACGGAAGCCAGGGCTTTCATGGAGCTCAAAGTAAAGTGGGAGAGCCACAGCAGCCACTAAATACACAACATTACTCTATGGGATATATAAATCCTTTCAAGGGAAACAAAGAGGGGGAGGGGGAGGATGCAATTGGATACTTTTAGAGTGCCCAAGATGGGGTTTTCAAGCAGGCAACATTTGAGCAGAGACCTAAAGGAAAAAACATAATGGGCTGAACATCTAACTGTGGAAAAAAGGTTCCTAGCACAAGGGAATGGAAAGTGCAAAGGCCCTGAGGTGGGCACCTGCCGGGCATGTTCAAGGAATACTCCGGAGTATGGCTGGGATGAAGTGAGCAAGGGGAGTACAGAGCAGATCAGTTGAGGCCTTGTGTGTTCTCACCTGAGAACTTCTGGTTTTATTCCAAGAGATGAGATGAAAGGCTCCGGGGAGGTTTTGACTGAAGGAAGGACAAGGCGGGGAGTCCAGGGAGGAAGTGGGGAACCACCAAGGAGCTGAGAAATGCATTAGCCCAGGTGAGAAACGCAGGTGCAGACCAGTGTGTGAGGCAGGTAGGAGGGGCGGTGGGATTCTGGGTTTTCCTGTGACAGCAGAGTCACTGGGATTGGCCAGCAGGATGTGTGCGGAGGATAGAGGTGAGTGAAGGATTCCAAGGCGTGTGCCTGTGAAACCCGACAGGTGGGACCGAGATGGAGGAGGTGAGGCAGAAGTGAGCACATGTCGTGCACAGCTGTCTTTTGCATGCATATATATATATATATATATCCATACCCCCCACCCCCGCAAATCCTGCTCTCAACCTTTTTTTGGATGAGGAAACAGAGGCTCAGATCCACCCAGAATTGTACAGGTAGCAAGGGACAGAACGAGAAGTGAGTTCACATTTGTCAGCCGCAGAGCTGTTGGTCCCATCAGAACTGGGAAGTCAGCATTCCACTCACCAGGTCCTATACGCCCATGACCCAGCAGCACACCAGTACCGGATTGCTCAGAAAGAAACCCTCAAGCCAATCCTCAGCACTGCCAGGGACCCAGAGAGGTCACTGTGGAGCGTCCCCAGCTCCCAGCAAAGTAGAAGTCAGAGTGTGCAGGGCTGGGGAGCTGGGGCTGGGAATGAGCCCAGGATTCAAAGCCTGGCTCTGTAGCTCATCAGCTGTGAGCTCTTAGATCAGATGCTTAAGCTATCTGCCTCAGTTTTCTCATCTGTGAAATGAGGATAAGAATTGCACCCATGTAAGAGAGCTATAGTGAGAAGTCATGCTGAAATCCTTCGGGCTAGAGTTTGGCACAGACTCCCATACTTTAGCAATGATTAGTATTCCTGTCAGATCTCTCGAACCCAGGTCTCTCGATGCACAACCAAGGCCACTAGCTCTCTGCCTCAACAAGCACCCACCCTGCAGGGATCCGCCACCCCACAGAGGTGGTGGGGAGCTCAGTTCCACACAGATGGGCTCTGCTTCGGGTGGAGCCAGATCCAGGAGCCCGAGAACAGTGTTTAAGGCCTGACAGTGCAGGCCCACCCCTGATGAGCTCGGGCAAGCTGCCTGCCTGCCTGCCTGCCTGCGAGTGGCTGTGTGGCTGACTTTCCCGGGAAAGCACTAATTACCACATGGCTCCCTCGGGATCTGGCTCTGTGATCCGTCACAGCCCCTCAGCCTGTGACTGCCGGCTGCAGTGTCTGAGCCAGAGCTGCCCTACTCTCTGCCCTGCCCCTCAGGAGAGGACAGGAGCCAGGCTGACTCACAAACGGGGAAGCCAGGGGGCCGGGGCTGGGTTCACAGACCGTTCCCAACTGGGCCTCAGCAGCCTCCCAGGCAGTGGTTCTCAAAGTGTGGGTCCAGAGCAACAGCATGAACATTTATTGGAAATGCAAATTCTCAGCCCTCACCTGCAATCTACTGAATTCCACACTCTAGGATCCATTTTTAAAATCCATCCAGGTGATGCCAGGTTCAAGAGATCTCACGTTGGAGAAATCCAGCTGATTCCTGGGCAGCTGTGGCCAAAGATAGGGAGTTATGGAAGGATGACTGAGAAGCGGGGTCAGTTAAAAGCTTGGGAGACGGTGCCTTCAAATCTATGCTCTGCGGATGCCTTACCCTGTGAGCTGGGAAAGGCTACTTTCTTATATAATAGATATTTATTGACAGCCTACTGTTTGCTGTTGAAGGCCCCAGCACTGCAGCTCTGCAGAGCCAATATTAACTCTTCACCATTACAAAAAACCTCTTAGATATGCAGCCCTATCATCACCCTAATCTGCAAGTGAGAGACAGCTTACTGAGATCTCTCTCCTCCACCTCCAGCTAGTTCGAGACAGGCCTGGGGTCTGAACCTCAGGATCTGCTTCTAGAGCCAAGAGACAAGCCACTGGGCTAGCTGACTAGTAGCTAGTGGGAGGGGGACAAAATGTGATGCAGACACAGGCTCTTGGCAGGTCCCAACGATGCTGTGCAGACAGAGCAGGGAAGTGAACAGGGCAGGGTAGAGCTGGGGCTGACTACTGTAATAGGATGCTCTGCCGAGGCCTCCCAGGAGGTGCCTATGACAGGGCGCTCTCAGTCTGCTCTGGGAGCTGGAAAGTGAGGTCATGAACTCCCTCCACATGTGGTATGAACACGTCACAAAAGCAAGCTTGCAAAGCACAGCAGATGCTGACTAATGGGAACTGCTTTTTCCTGCAGAACTGAGTTCAAATCCTGACAGCTTCAAGTATCCTTTAGCTATATACTTGAAGCAAGTCACTCCATCCCTCTGGGCCTCAGTTTCCACAGTTACACCATGGAATGACAGCAGTCAACCGAGAAGGGCTGGGGAGAGCCTTGGCAATGACCCACCTAAGACTCTGAGCACAAGAAAAGACTACCCCACACCCCAAATCCCAGCCCTCTTCGTCTCCAGCCTGGTCAGCAGCCCTGCTTGGTTCCTGGGCCAAGCAGCCCAGGAGTCCACTCTGTTTTTATTTTTATTGTTCTGGCTCCACAGCTGAGGCCTCCAGCTCCAAATGGCTCCTCTTGCCCAGAAAAATAGGTCATTGGCAGCTCCAGCCTCTTGACAGGCTCCACACAAAGGCAGCCTGGCAGGCTCGCCTGCTGACACAGGCCGGGTTACGGGAAGCCAGGAGCAAGCATGGGCAAGGCTATGCCTCTGTGGGCAGAGCAGGTCCCTGCAGGTTTCAACACACTTGGCACAGTGGCTCTGGTCAAGTCACTTTCTACCTCTGTGCTTGCTCCTCACCTCCAGAGACCCAGCAGCGCTAAGGGCTCCACAAGAGGACAGGCATGGCAGCGCCTGCCACTGCAGGTGGGCACAGTTTAGACGTTTTTCACACATCAGGCCACAGGGACCTCGCTTAGCGAGACTGTCCAGTCATTACTATTTTGCATACTGAGGCTCAAAACCTCTTTTTCCTGTCGAGTTGTGTAAGTCAAATAACCTGGCTGAGTCTTAACTTCAAAGGCCCAAATCCCTGCTCCCAATACTCATTCAGGTCTTCTCCTGCAGACCCCCAGACAACAGGACAGGGATCAGAGCTGACTATATAAAAGCATTCCCCAGGCTGCTAAGTGAGGGGTAGATGGACAGTGTAATGGGTCAACCAGGTGAGAGATGTCAGAGGCTTGGCCCAGGGGAGTAATGACCGATGAACTAGCCCAGGACATTAGCAGCACAGGAGCTGAGAGTGGCTTGGTTCTGGGTGTGGCACGAAAGCCCAGCCTTTGGGTCACTGACAGCACAGCCAAGGGCAGCAGAAAAGCCAAGAAGCCAGTGCAGGATGGAGTCCCCTCTGGCCTCCCTCTCTCTTCCCCCAAGAGATCTCCCTGGCCCCTTTTCAAAACTGTGCCTGCTTGCTGGGCATGGTAGTGCACACCTGTAACCCTAGCACTGGGAGGCTGAGGCAGAAGGGTCACTGCAAGTTTAAGGGCAGCCTGGGCTACATGGTGAATTCAAAGCTAGCTTAACCTACCAAGTGAGACCCTGTCTCCAAAAAACGAAACAAAAATAAAAACAAAAAACTGTGCCTGCCCTATCACCAGCACTCCTGGACCCCTTTCCAACTTATTCCTTCCCAAGCATGTATCCCCATCTAACACTAAATATTTTAACTATTGATTTGCTTTCTTCTTCCTGCTAGAATGTCAGCTCCTTAAAGGCAAGTCTGTGTGTGTGTTTCCAACTGCAGCATGCCCCCTGCCTAGCACAGTGCCTGGCACACAGTAGATGCTTAATAAATAGTGGGGAGTGCATGTTTGTATGAGATGTCTAAGAAGACAGATTTTAATCCAGGATAGCCAGATGGCTGCTCTGGGATAGACTGACTTAGATCAATTATCTGCCATAATCTTTCTATGGGACCTCAAGCGAATTGACCCCTAATCTGCTCATTCCTCTCCACAGCCTCTGATGATGTGTAATTTTTAGATGAAAGGAGAAAAAGGGGCTCCCCCCTCCACCCTAGGGGCAAAAGGGGCCCTGCATTGGGAAGCCCTGCTGAGCACCTTTGCCAAAGGTGTTGAATATAAATAACAGGTGGTTCATTATTATCCTCCTAATCCCCAGCTTCCTAATCCCAGGCAGGTTTGTGTGTGCACCCTGGGGAACCATGCACAGCAGAGTCTTCTGGAAACCTCTGCAGGAAGCTCCCTCATCTCTGACCTTATCATAGCGCACGCGTGCACACACACACACACACACATGCGCTCGCACAAATACCCTGATGGAATCTGGCGCTGGATTGTCCCAGGAGCCGCACTGGTCACCTTCATGGCCTGCAGAAGCAGGTGTGGTCTGATGAGCTGATGACTCTCCCCATAGCCCCCATCAGACGACCCCAGAGTAGCTTTCCTCCCTGACACCCAATCCCACCCTGCAGCCTGCTCTGCACTGGCAGGGGCCCGGCCTTGGGAACACATGAGACCAGCGCAGTCCCCTGCTCTCAACTCTCCACCAGCTCCTATCCGAACAGTATTGCAGGCCCTCTCCCTTAGCCACCAGCCAAGCTGGCCTCAGGACCTTTATCGATGCTGCGCCCCTTGCTGGGTCACCTTTCTCCTCACATCTTCGCTCCTGTTTTCCCTCATCCTGTCTGAATGAGCTCAGACCCCTCACTCTCTAAGCTGATCCTCTGTGTGTGTTGGTTTTTCTGCTTACCTGCTTCTGTCTCCTCTATTAGAATGTGAAACCTTCCAGAACGGGGACCCCCTGTAATCTCTCATGCTCAGATAAATGAAAATTCCCAAGGACTGCTGCCAAACACTAACCTGTCAAACATTTTCACTGCACTTGGTACATGCTAGGTTCTTTTTTAAATGTGCAAATATTAAGTCTCCTAATAATCCTCACAATAGCCTTTTTAGGTTGGTGTCATTTCAGATGAGGAAGGTGGGGCACAGAAACTATAAGGTATTTTCCCAAGTTTACAAGGTTGGTAGACACAGGATAACCCTTATAAAGCCTGGGGAGTTAGGTTCATTCTGTCAACAACCTGTCTCCTCCTTGTTTTAGCAGAAAAACAAGACCAGAGCTATCACAAGACCAGAGAGGGAAGGAATGCAAGCAAGACCAGAGAGGGAAGGAATGACACTGCCAAGGTCTTCAGCCTGGAAATCTAAGATTCGCCGCATCTCCTCTCTTCCCAGGCCTCACTGAGTCAGTGGCCTTGGGCGGCCTATCTCTTCGCTCTCTGGGCTCCAGCTCCTTCATTCACCCAAGGGGGCCTTCTCCAGCTTTGTTTCACTGTCCCTTAACTGCCACCCTGTGAGGCAAAATTAGTTTTCTCTGAGCTTACTTCCAACTCAGCAACTCTCCAATTAGTGGAGGGTCCTGGACTCCTCTCCCTCCCTCTGCTCCTGACCAGCCCTCCAGCTCCCCAGCTCCCTGGCTCCAGCCTGACCTGGCTGTTGCTGTGAACACAGACTCCTCAAAGAAGAGATAAAAAGCAACGTTTTCCACCGGGAGGCTCTGTCCTCTGGGATCCAGCCTGTCCTCTCTTCTTTCTAGCTGCCTGTCATTCCCTCGGAGCCCAGGCCTTTAAGGGGCCGTGTCCCCCACGCCCATTTCTGGCCCTTCCCCAGCCCCTGAGTCTGCGCTCCCTGGAGAGGCCCCTGGCCACGGAGAAGCGGCCTCCGGGAAGGACCGGACCCTTCCCCTCTCTCCGCTCTCCCCACCGCGGCCCCCTCCCGGCCGCTCTCCCTAGCGCCTCCCTTCCCGGCGGTACCGAAGTCCTTCCTACACACGCGCTATTTTTGTACCATCACTCTCTCCTTCCTCCCCCCTTCCCCCTGCATTCACTTCCTGCTTCTGCTTCCCCCCCTCACCCCCCTCGGCCCAGCTCGGAAAGATTTAGGCCCCTCTGGCCCGCACCTACCCTAACGCGGACCTTCAGCGCTGGGACCCGGGGGCAGGGCCACTTGGGGAGGGGCAAAAGACAAACCACCCCACCCCCGCCGCTCCCCTCTGCCGCGCCGCCCGCACCCTCTGGCGGGCGGGAAGCTGGGACCCAACCACCCGGCCGGCGCGCGCAGCCGGGGGAGGTCGGCCACAACTTCCCCAGTCCACCTTAAGACGAGGATGTAACCGGCTTGCGGCGCTGACCTTACAAAAACAAGTTTGCGCAAAGTGGAGCTGGGGGCCAGCGTCTGGGCAGCCCCGGCGGCGCTTCCAACGCCTAGCAGCCTACCAGGCGGCGCAGGTCCGAGCTGGCCGGGGAGCAGAGCGGCTGGGAGGGGATAAGACGGCGCATCGGGGCTGAGGCGCGCTGCACTGGCCGGGGACTGGCGTGCCGAGAGCGGGAGCCAGAGCTAGAGTCTGAAGGTCCGGAGCCCGAACAGGCAGCGCGGCGGCGGCGGCGGCTCGGGGCTGCGGCTGTGGCCAGTGCGAGGTGCGGGGGCCCGCGCGGGGGCGACACTCGCAGCCCTCGGGCCCCGCGGGAGGCGCACAGCCCCGCTCCCACCCCTGGGCGCACTGCTGGCGGCAGACGTGGGGCAAGGAGGTACTGGCGGCCAGACTCCACAGCCTTCCTGGGCGGGCGCAGGAAAGAAACAAGCTGGGCTGCGGGCTCCGCACCCTAGGCAGGCGCGGCGCGGGGACCTCAGTGGGCGCGCGGCACGGAGCCGGGCGGGGCAGGTGGCAGCAGCGGGGTCGGCTGTGCTCCAGCCGGGCTGTCGCGCTGCCCCGGCCCTGCCCTCGCCGCGCGCTCTCCCTGCTCTGCTGCGCTGTCTGGCTGCGCCGCGCGCCGCTCCGCGCGCTCGCCCCCTCTCCCTTGCTCCCCCTGTTTGCCTTCCAGTGTCTCTGGCGCTCCGCCTGGCTCCCTCGGGTCTGTCCCTCTCCCGCCTCCTCCGCCTCCGGGCCATCCCTGGCTTCGTTTCGCGCGCTCTCGGGTCTCTCCCTGCTGCGTCTCCCGATCTCTTCCCCGGGGCGTAGGGGTTGGGGGTGGGGGGTCCTCCCACCATAGCGGCGGCGGCGGATCCTCGGGGCGCCTTGCTTGAAGGGAAGGGTAGGAGCGGGGCGGGGGGGGGGGGGCTTAGTCATTTCCCCGCTCCAGCCTGTGCCGCCCGGGCGCGCACTCACGGCCGCTTTCCCTCCTCGCTCTGCAGCTGCGGCCCATGGAGCCCGCCGGCCCGGCCCCCGGCCGCCTCGGGCCGCTGCTCTACCTGCTGCTCGCCGCGTCTCACGCCTGGCCAGGTAAGCACCCGTATTTCCCGCTACTGCCCTCCTCAAACTGCGGGCTCGGGCCTCTCAGATCGCCTCTGGGAGCTGCCGGGCTATTGCCAAACAGCCCTAGAGAGGAGAGATGTCTGTATCCAGGGCTACAGATGCGGATGTGGGGTCCCAGAGAGGGCCGGCGACTTGGCCAAGGTCACACAGCCACGGCTAGAACCCAGAATAGAACTCTTTATGAAGGCCTGTCTCCCTGGACTGTGACAGTGTAGGACTGTGCTGGGCACTGGAGCTTAGAGATGAGTTGGTTTGTTCAGCCTCTGCTGGGTGGGAGACTCAAGAGGACAGTCAGTGGCTTTCAGAACCCTGGTGTCTGTAGGAGCTAGATTTATGTTTTCCACAGGTTTGACATCGAGGTCTGAGAAAGGAGGTGGGGGCAGAGCGCTCCCCGAAATGAAGCCGGAACAGGCTGTGGGGTTGGGCAAGAGTGCCCCTGTGGTCGGTCCTCAGAGTCCACAGTGTTAGTGGATGAAAAGCGAGGGAGAGAGGAAACAGGCTCCGGGACTACCCAGATCAACAGATCCTTCCTGAAATCTGGTGGATTGTCCCTGTGTTGGCATAGTTTCTGGCAGCACGGTCCCCCCGCCTTGCTTGCCTCTGCTGCTTCCCTTTCCTGCTGCTGTCCTGGCTTCCAGGCAGCCCCCTGCAGTTCAGGTGTTCCTCCCTCGGGGCTGTTACCTGTGGCTCCAAGCATGTCTTTTTGTCGGCCTACATCAAACACCTGGCGGTCTCAGGCAGCCCGGCTCCGAAGGCTACTGTGTGTGTTCGCCAAAGGGTGAGGTCACCATTCCAGCGTCCTGTTTCTTAAAGGGGTTCTGCAAAACCGTGGGTCCCCAGGGAGGGTATTGAGGGGCACAAAAATGGAGTTGGGGAGGGAGAGGAATGTGCGATCTTGTTTTGTGGTCTCTGAAAGCTGTATTCTGGACAGAGGGGTGCCTGCACCTCCCACCCTTGAGCAGGGAGGTAAAGATGAGCTCACCATCACCCCCCCCACCGCATTTGCCTAGATACTGGTAACCATCTGATAGCAAGGAGAAAGAGACAACTAGCAAAGAGTGGGTGGAAGGAGAAGTTGGGGGGATGGACAGCAGCTTCTCCCTGCCTGGCAGTTTCCCCTGAACCCCACAAGGTGCCCCCACACCCCTAGTTCTTTTCAGTTAGAACCAGGTCTTTGCAGGGTAGATAGAAGCGCTAGCAGATTTCATGTCTCTCCTCTGAGTGGATCTCATCTGCACCTTCTTTCCTGAGCCTACCATTTATCTCTACGAAAACCTCGGAGCTCCTACCCTACCCTCCTCCACCTGGCTTAGAAATGCACAGGCAGCTCTCATAAGTACTTAATTTTCTTGAAGCAGGGAACTGGGCCCAAGTTAATTTCTAAATGTCTGTTCCAGACCCTCTCCACACCCAGGACCCTGTGGTTCAGTCCCTGGCAAATGAGCAGTGACACTGATTAACAAGTGTTCAGATGGGCAGCCTGCCTTAGCTGGGGCACTGGCTGGGAACGCCAGCACCTTTCTTGTGAGCACGTCTCCCCTCCCTTTGCCTGTAAAAACAATCTATAAAATGGTAAAGATTGGGCCATAAAACTTCCGTTCCAATCCACTCAGCATCAATAGCCTGAGAAAGTGGGAGCAGCATAGGGGCCCGGATTAACTTTGAAATAAATAAATCTTAGGAGGCAAGAGTAAATTTCTTGGTTGGGGACAGTAGGAAGCGATGCAATGTGGCCTTCGGAGCTCCCGGCAGCCTTCTCTGTGCACTTCTCTGGGGTTCTGGGGGTATCCTTGTCCCAGCATCAAATTCACTTGGTCTGGCTAAAAGGTGAGATTTCAGACCCCTGCTCTGTGGTTTGATGCATGAAATTTATGACAAAGCAGAAGAGAGACAGGATAGAAGAGCAGGAACATAGAAAAAGGCAGTTGTCCAATTTTCAAAGAAAATGGATTTGTTCAAGTGAGAATCTCAAATGTCAGGCTTAGGAAGGCAGCTTTGGATTGAATGACTTAGTGTGTGTCAGGCAGCGCTGTCATTCTGGGAGGTGTCACATGATCACCGTGGCTTCATATGATCACTGGCAGTGGTGGAGTGCTGGTCATGTGAATTATCCTAGTTGGGGGTGGCAGGGTAAGAAGTTTCCAAAGATTGCGTTTGACACAAGTGACTGCCAAAGGGAAATTCTAAAAAGATTCCGATGAAGTCACCACGCTGTGTTCTTGGAGCCAGTGTAAGGACCCATTTTCTGACACAAATTGAGCTGAGGGAGACTTGGGACACCTTGGGTGCCTGACTCTGGGGCTACAGCACCTGACACTGAACCTGCAGGCTGCCTGCTTGGTCCCATGTAGGCCTTGGGACCTTACAGTCACCTCCAGACAGATCTCCTTTGCCTTGGCCTAAAGGAGGCCAAGCTAAGTTGGGGTTCTAGCCTTGGGGGCATTGAGACCCTCCATGAGCCTCTGACCCTTGGTAGAGGGTAGTATTTTGGTAGCTCCCCTGTACTTTCCTGAGTGGTGAAATTGCTCTCACTTCCTGTTTCATAGAAAGAGATGGGTTAGGGCTTTGGCTGTGCCACAGCCAGGCTGTGGGGAGGTCTTGTAAAACCTTGGAGTTCTCTGGATACTTTCTGGCCATTAAATATTCTTTTACCAACCCCACGGAGACTCATGGCGTGATTCATTCCTTTACTTGCAGTCAGCACTGCTGAAGTCCTAATGTGAACCATGTGTTGAGAGAGGGAGGCGAAGCAGTGTTTATTAACAGTGAACTGCATTCCAGGCTGTGAGCGCTAGCTGTGTTATCTCACTCATCAGCCATGCGGGAGTTGGCTCTTACCCCATCTTATAGATGAGGAAAATTGAGTCAAAATGGGTGACGAAACCTGCCCAAGAAGTTAGTGATAAGTGCCTTCCTGCTAGTTCATTCTGGTGGAAGCAATTAAATGACTGAATCTGGATTTTATAGTCTACGCTTGGGGAATGGAGGTGGAGAGGAGGCGCCCTCTTGGGCTTAGATGGAGAGTGAGGGCCAGGCTCCTTCTCTGGGCAGAAGTTTTATACACAGATATCCTCTGAAAGCTGCCCAAGAGTGGGACTCTGGCAGCCTCTTGGCCTTCCAGGTGACAACACATGGAGATTGATACAGCTCCCATGAGAGCCCCCCCCCATCTGGGCTGTGGAGCTCTGGAGCCCCCAGAGCTGGAATGTGCCTGCGTCTTCCCGGTGCCCTTTGTGACAGATGGAGTGGAGGTGTGGGAGAGGAAGGGAGTCTAAAAGTGTTGTGCGGATCCCACACACACCGCTCCTGCTTCCAATGGCTCTGTGCGACAGGTTATTTTCTTATTTGTAGCCTTGGATTGACAAAGGTTCCCCCTCCCCTTTCTTTTCAAATGTGCCCAGATTTCTTGCCTGTCAACACAGCTCTGATCGTGTCACTCCCCAACTCGAAACTGTTGAGCTGTTGGTCCAAGTTTTCTTCAAAAAAACAAAAACAAAAAACCATAGCAGCAGGGCCTGGGCATCCTCCCTGACAAGCCCTATTTCTCATCATGTTTTCCAGCGGGCTGACCTATTGGGTTGCTGCAGGAAACAGGGCTTCTCCCAGCAGCCTGGAGCCTGGCTATTCGGGAACCTTAGCACCTGAAAAACCAGAAGAGTGCCCACTGGAGAATCCTGAGTTGAACGCTATTGTTCCAGTGTTACCAGAACAAGGAACAAAATGCTTTTGATTTGTGTAACAGCCATTAATATGCAGCCTAATCTAGTATGACTCTTAAACTAACACATACTTCTTATCTCTGTCCCTTTGCTTAGGCTGTTCCTACCATCAGAAATGCCCTTCCTTATCCTTGTCCCCCTCCTTGTCCTCCTATATCTGAATCCTACTGCACCTCCTGCTCAGTGATTTCTTCCTTGTCTGAGCCTCCAACTATGGATTTTTATCTGCTCCTATCTGAGGCTGCTTACTGCGTCCTCCTTGTGCCTGCCTGTGTAACTCTCGTACCTGCTTCTGCAGCCTTAGCAGCCACTTAGCTTCTCCACACAGAGACACAACACGGTCTAGTGCAGTGGTGCTGATCCTATGGCACGCGTGCTGCAGTGGGCCGGTTGTGTCATGGAGAGCTCTGTAAGGTTCGCCACCACTGGTCTACTGCTACCCAATGCTGAAGGCCCTGGTGTCATCCCAGCCTCATTGCCTACTTGGGCAGTTTGCTAAGCTTCTCTGGAGCTGAGTTTTTTCTCTGTAAATCAGGGCTGGAATTGCCAGCTCTGTTTCAAAGACTAAGTGCATACATATGTGTCTGAGTCTTCAAGCAAGCTACTGTATAGTCAGCGCTCAGTACAGATTAGTGACTATGGTAATCAGTGTTTGTTCTGATGTCTTCAAGTGTAAAGTTGGGACTTTGGTAAAGGATCTAGCAGCGCTCTGGGTGCATAGTGAGGGCTCAGAAAGCAGCCAGAGTGACTAGTGACTATCAATGCTCTGCCACTTGTTTTCCCTGAAGCTTTTGTGCTGTTGGGGGATGGATAGGTTGCACAGAAACCCAGGCTGGTGCTCTGTAATTGCAGGTTTCAGGGCTGAGCGCAGCCTTGGAGGAGTCCCACCTCTAGGTGGCTCTGTCTGGATCCACAGGTCTGGAATTGTGCAATGCTTGCCCTGGAAAGGAGAGGCTCCATCCCCTCACCAGGCACCTCTCACACTACAGCTCAAGAGAGAAAACACACAGACCTGGGGCCAGGCTTGGTAGGATGCCAAGCTGCCTGGGGTCCAGGCCAAGGCTTTTTAAAACTGAGCTGTGCTGGAAGTTTCCATCGTGAAACCCAGAGACCTGGCAGGACCCTGAATTCCATGAGAAAATACTAAAGTAATAATAGGAACCGTCATTCTGGCCAGTTCCTGGGCTCAGTGCTGGGTGTGTGTGACCCCAGTGGTACCCGCAGCAGTCCTGGGTAGTGTGCAACGTTATCATCTGATTCATTTGACTGGTGAAGCCATGGAGACTCAGAGGTGAAGCAACTTGGCCAAAGCCACCTTTGTGAGAATCAGATGGCCACAGAGCCTGTGCTGTAGCCATCACATCATTCTTTAGACATCACTTAGCCTTGCTTGGCAGGTAGAGAAACTGGCCCAGGAGTGCTGGTACCCTGCTATTTCATAGCTCCTCACGTATTTCTGTCCATCAGTGTATCCTCCAGGAGGTGGGGACAGCAGGGTTTTGCAAGAAGCACTTCCATTCCCAAGCTGGAAAGGAAGTACCTGTTTTGACAGCTGAAACCCTTCCCATCGTTCTGGGGCAGGTCCTCTGACGGAGCCCTCCACAGGATAGCTCTTCCCTGCCTTGTGTTTCAGCAGGCCCTCCCGGTAGGGAGGTGCACACCAGCTGAGGTGGAAGTCGGAAATGATACGGAATTGCCTTTTGTGTCTGTCAGATTTCCTGGCACATCCATTTGGGGACACAGGGTGTTAGTGCAGATCAGCACAGCCCCCCCCCCCCCGGGGACCAGGTGCTGGGATCAGGAGACTGGAAGCTGGAGATTGGAGGGAGCAGTTGGCCTACCTGCTGGGAGAGCTGGCTGGATTGAGTGGGTGGCAACACCAGGGCTGTCTCTACTGCCCTGTTCTTCAAGCGGATCTTCGGTGTCCTCCAGAAATGGAAGCCTGTGGTAGGAGGAGATACTCAGTGCACATGTGATTGGCACAAGCTGACCCCTGAACACATATTATCTCTTCCATCTTTTTATTTTGGAAAATTTCACATCTATGCAGAGTGAGAATGATCAACCTCCACCATTCCTGCAGCACCTGCCCCTTGTTTGCTGGGAGCTTAGGCTTAAGAGAGTATTGTAAAGTGAGTGCAAGGCCAGGTTTCAGCCCCCCGGACTGTGCTCTGATGTATGTCTCTTCATGTACACCATTGCTTAATCCTCACTGCAAGCCAGAAAGCATAGAGTCCGTCTCCTATTTTATGAATCGGGTAACTGAGGCTCCCCAAAGTCAAGCCAGACTTCTTCCAAGGCCACACAGCCTGTGAGTGCTTAAAGCCTGGATCTAAGCCTTAGTTGGCTCTTAACCACTTTGCTGTCCTTATTAAGCTTTTGTAATTGTAAATATTCATTCAACAATTTTTTTTTTGGCACCAAAGATCAAACTCACAACCTTGTGCTTGCCAGGCAGGTGCTTGTGCCACTGAGCTAAATCCCCAGCCCAATTCAACAATATTTTGAGCACCTACTATGTGCCAGTAAATTGAATATCTGCTGTATGCTGCAAGTGCTTGGAGAGGATACAATTGTGGACAAGACAGACAAAAACACCTGCTCTCGTGGAACTGACATTCTAGTGAGGAAGAAAAACCAAGCCCAAGTAAGCAGATTATGTCAGGTGGAGACAAGTACCAGGAAGAAAACTAAAGAAGAGGAAATAGAGCAGGTTAGATAGGGACAGAAGGAAGACCTCCCTGAGGAGCAGGGGCCTGGTGAAACTGAGGGCGCAGCCCTGGGAACATCAGGAAAAGGGCCTTTCACCCAGAGTAATAGCAAATGCAAAGACCCTGGGGCTAGAATGAGCCTGCTGTGTGCCAGGCATAGCAAGGAGAGCTGTGTAGGGACAATGAATGGAAGCAGGGATAGAAGTCAGGGCCAGAACAAGTAGGATGTGGTCCAATGAGCATGTCAGGCCGTGTGGTAGGATCAGTATGCATTATCTCATTGAGTTCCCACCGTGGTTCTGTGAGGTGGGGACGGTTATTTGGACAGATAGAGAAACTGACCCTCAGAGAGGTACAGTGACTTGCCCAAGGTAGCTTATAAATGCAGAGCTAGCGTTTGATTCTAAGCCCCTAGATGTCGCAGTATCTCATCACTGCTTCTGCTCTTGCCCCCCAAGAGCAGAATGGGTAGTGTTTTCACCCATAGCAGCTGGACTGAGTCCTGTGCACCACCTCTTCAGGTCCTGCTGCTTTCAGAATAACACCAGAGACCTCACCACGTGCCCTTTTCTGGAGCATGTCTCTCTCCACTGTCAGCACTTACCACTCCCCTACCTCCATGAGCCTTATCTTTGGTGCTGTCCTTTCTCTCTCTCATCTGCTCTGGCTTCCTTCTCACCCCAGAGCCTTTGTACATGCTGTCTTCCTGCTGAGACACCTTGCCTGGCCATGGCTTCCTTTAGGTTTCTACTGCCATCTCACCCCCACAGATGCCATTCCCTGCCACCCCATTCTAAATGAGGTTCACCTTGTGATTTTCCATCACTGTGCCAAATTTGTTCCCTTCCTAGTGTTCCTACCTATTTCTATACTTGTTTGTTTCAGGATTTCAGCACTGCCTACCCTACTAGCATGCAAGCCACCTCATGCACTCTTGTAGTAGGGACTGTCCTCACTTACACACAGGCTCAGCCCAAGGTAGAGTGCTTAATCCATGTTGGTGGAGCAGAGGAACAGGTGACTGTGAGAATCACTCTTTAAAGAAGAGGACAGAGCCATGCAATTGCACAGGCAAACCTGTCCCCTGACAAGTGCACGGTCCCAGCTCTGTGGCCCAGGCCGGGACTGGTCCACAAATCCCTGCCCATCATGCTAACTATCAGGACGCACAGAAGCCTCAGTACTGGGGGGTTGGGGAGTTGGCAGAGAAAGCTTAAGACTTGTAGTTAAAATTCAGCCCCACAGAACCACCTGCCCCACGTAGGCACCGCGATGAGTGAGCAGCCCTGTGCCCCGTGAAGCCTGATCCAGTAGGTGGCACACAGTCTTGGCCAGGGCTGGGCGTGGAGGGCCCAGCTCCGGGCTGCCTCCCCCAAGACCATCGTCATTGCATGGAGTGGTCTGGGTGGGAGTGGGAGGGACAGAAGTGGAGTCAGACCCCCTGCAGCTTCATGACCTTAACCAGGTGGTGGAGCCTTCCTGACCTCACTTTGGTCCTCTGTGCAGTGTGTGGGTGGCGACAGCCTGTCTTGCTGGTTCCCTGCAGAGGTTGGTGAGGCTGTCACGCTCTGGGTGACAGTGGTCGTTAGCCGTTGTTACTATTCCTGTTATTGTCGTATCATCATCATTTTATTGTATCATCACTGTAGCAATGGAGTCCCTGCTCCGTCACTTACCAGCAGGGAGACCGAAGCCCACTACTCTGCTACTCCCGGCCCCTGAGTCCCCTTCTGTGAGGTGCTGACCTGGCCTGGTTGCGCTCTGGCTGGGCTCTCCACTGCTGACCCTCCTGCGCAGATGCTAGTTTTGTCTTTTATCTTGATAGTTTCCCTGCTCCCCATTGGCAGGGGTGACAGGGCAGGGGCACCAGCTGTGGGGCCCTGCCCGACCCAGACTCAGCTTGTGCCATGTCCTGGCTCTGTGCCCTGGAACAAGTGTCTTCCCTGCTCTAAGCCTCATTTGCCCCATCTGCAGAATGGAAACATCAGAGTTATGCTGTTTCTTCCTCCTAGGGCCTTCAGAGGGTTAAGAAAACTAAGAGCTATGCAAAGTGCTTTTGTGAGCTTCAAAAAGCTCTATAAAAGGAACCAGTGAATAATGTCAGCTCAGGGAAAAATCCAACTGGGGACTGTCTGCTGGTGGCAGCAGTGTGCTGAAACCTTGGTAAATGCCATTTAATAAATGCATGTCATTTGTAAGGGGCCTTTATCTTGGCTGGGAGAGTGTGGGCACATCCTTGGCAGGTCGAGAATGCAGAAGCCTGAGCCAGAGTGACCCTGTTTGAGGGAGGGGTGACCACACAGGTGGTCTTGGGCCACCAGGTGTGTATCCTGCCTCCTCTGTCTCCATGACCTCTTCTGGAGGAGGATGGTGATGGTAGCAGTCTCTTCTCCATCTCCAGCCCAATCTGTCCATTGCCCACTGAGCATGGCTGCTCACCACTGGGGTTGGTCTCAATGCAACAGTGGGGCTGGAGGTTGGGAGGACATCACCTGGGCCCTAGGCCTGTGTTCCAGGATCAGCACTGCATCCTTATGTCCAGGTTCTGTCTGAATCCAGCCACACACACATCAGGGCCTCTGACCCTCCCTGTCCCTGTCCCCCTTCCTGATGGTGCCTGCCTGCCCACAGGCCCCATTTCAGAGTGGTCTTATGCATAAGGTTAAGGCGGAGCCAGTTCCACCTCAGGGAGAGCCTTTAGTCCCATGGATTTCAGGAGCTCCCTGTCATCCCTTCATCTTTAAATGCCAGCTGCATGGGCATAGCTGCCCTACCCTGAGCACTTACCCTGAGCCAGGTGTGGTCTTGACCCTTCACACATGCCAGCCCATTGTGTCCTCAGCACAGCCCTAGTTTATTTGTCATCGTCGCCATCATCATTGTCATCATCATCATCCTTCAGATGAGGAGCCAGAGATCCAGCGGCGCTAGGACATTTCCTAGGGTCTCATGGGTGGGATGGTGAGAATCCAAACCAAAACTTGTGCAGAAGTGCCAGGTACTGAATTGAAGCCCCTGCTCTCAAAGGACTTATAAGGAAGTTTAGAGCAGGTGATGTACACTAAAAAGTTAGGTAAACTCCCTGCAGCTGGGAGGTAATGCAGACAAATCAAGCACAACAGGGCACTGAGGGAGGAGAATTGCATGCAGGGCAGCCGTGGAAGCCTTGCAAAGCTGAGGGAGACAGGGAGCCAGGTGTGTGGAGATCAAGGGAAATGAAAGTGCCTGGCAGAAGTAATGGAGAACACAAAAGCCCTGTGGTGAGCAGAGCAGTGACTGAGGAAGAGGGAGGCTCTCGGGCCCTGGGAACCACCATAAGAATTCTGGACCTCAGTCTGAGTCCAGTGGGGACCTCAAGAGGACGCAAAGGAAGGATTCACCTGCCCTGGGATTAGAGGCTGCTCTGCCTACAGGTGGATCATGGATTATAGTGAGATAAGCAGGGAGGCTACTGGGATAAGGGTCTAGGGGAGCGAAAACAGTGCAGTGGAGGAGGACATAGGAAGTCAGTCAGGTTATGTCTTGTCTCGGGAGCTGAGCTGGCTGAACCTACCAGTAGAAGAGGGTGGGACACGGAGAGTGAGGAGTCAAGGAACTAGTCCAGCTGTTCCCGTCAGCAAGCATGTGCCTTCGAGGGAGGCGGCTGGGTCTGTTGTTTACAGAATGGGGAAGTGAGGCTTGGAGAAAAGCGACTTTGCTGCATCGCCCCACTGGGGACGAGAGTCTGTCTCGGCCAGAGAGGCCTCTGGCCCAAGCTTGGCACCCGCTGGGCACCTTCAGAGTTAACTGCCACATGGGGGTGGGGCACCAGGGATGCAGCACCGGGTCCTGTCCTCAGAGCTGTCCAGATGGAGCTGAGGTAGGGAGCCCACTTCACTGACAGGGCCACATGTCCCTGTTGTGCTGCATCAGTGCCATGGTAGTTTCCAGCACAACATCCAGTATCTCTGTCCAGTGGGCTCCTCCAGCATTGCCCACAGAGCACTCTAGACAACCCAAGCCATCTTGCAGGGCTCCAGGTTAGCCCTGTCCCAGGCTAGCCCCTGCCAGTTTGCTAGGATGCAATTCCTCAAGACTTAGCCCTGGCCCCCAGATCATACTGGGTTCTTGTCTCTCCTCTGGGTCTTTGTTCTTGCTTCCTCCTTCACCCAATTCAGGGGTCACCACCTCTAGCAACTCTTCCCAGCCCCCACCTCCGAGCCTCCTCGGACAGTGCCGATGACCCCGTGTGTGTGCATGGTCCTTGCCTATATCCAGGATGCCTTGCAGAATAAGCTGTTATCAGGGACAGAGCTCAGCTTGTCCTGTGGCATCTAGGACAGGACCTGGCAAAAGAGGGTGGCTTGGCATAAATGAATCATTCTGATTTCAGAGGGAAATCACCATGTGGCTGCAGCTGTCAGAGCCCCAAACTTGGGAACTGTGGAGTCCAGGCAGCTGTGTGCAGGGGTGGATTCTGCCTCAGTGTCTGGTTGAGCGCTCCAGCAGGGCAGCTCTGAGCCGGTTCACCCTGTGCGCTGTGATGGCACATAGTAGGCACAGCTGTGTAAGGTTGCTGCTACCGCTCAGGGTCAGGGCCAGGTGCAGTGAAGTCTGGCCCAGCAGGAGCCTCCGTGGACTGCCGTCACCCTCCCATACACACATGCACGCCCACCCACACTCTCACTCACACTTCCAGACATCTGTCCCCATCCCCACTCACAGACCGCTCCCCTCCCGTAAGGTACATCCTCCTGTCTCTGTCCCCTCTTCCCACACAGACACTTGTGTTGCACCTCGAGATGTTCATGCTCCGTGTAGCATCTCTTTACACACTCACATGCACAAGTCCCCGGTGCCCTGTATCCTTGTGCAAGTATGTGGATACTTGTGCTCTGCACACTCAGGAGCAAATGCACCCATTCACATTCTTCTCTCACATAGGTGCTCGTCTACATACTCCCACAATGTGTTCTTTTGCACACTTGCCCCACATTCTGTGCGCCTTCCCTATAAAACACGTTTTTATATATTCTATACTACACCCTGTATGTGCACTTTCTCCACATGCTAGCACACTTACTTTCACTTGTTCTTTTTCACACTGCTTCACTGTACACACAAGCTATTAAATCACAATCAGAATGCACAGAAGGCTGCGCTGAGTTCCCCTGTACATGGTAAGCCACAGCCCCAGGGAATGGTGAATGCTGATTGTAACCAGGCAGTGGGGAGCTGAGTGACATTGCTGTGGGGCTGGATGTCACACAAGGTATCTTGGGATGCCAAGTCCCGGGCAGTGCCAGAATTCTGCCCATATCCTCGAGGAATGGCCAGCTCCCATGCCAGTGGCAGTGAGTGTCCCCCTGAGTAAGGTCAGCACTGGGGACGTGCACACGTCCACTGTGTTCTCTCCACGATGAGTCATGGTTCTGGGGGAGTCACACCAGAGGCCACCTGGACCTGCCTGGCCATCTTCAGTTCTAGATTGATTTGTTTTATCTATTAGAAAAGTCATCCAAGTCTTGTGAAAATTGTTTTCATCTTAATCTCAAAAGCTACACATGAGCATTATTTTTTAAAAAAGTCAAATACATGTTTTCAGGCCCAGTGGTCAGTTCTCTGGGTTGCACTTGAAACAAGTGGTCTAGCTCTCCTTCACCAGCTGAGGAGTAAGAAAGAAGGTCGTGGTGGTAACAGTTCCTAGATAGGGGTTAGGAAGCAGTCGGAGGGGAATAGGGGGGCCAGCTGTCTCTCGGGCTGGGGCCGTTCCAAGTGCAGTCACTTGAGTTATTTCAGCTCTGTCTTCACTGCTACTGTGCAGGCTCCAGGCAGCCAGGGACATGGTCATTTGCATCCCTCAGTGCAGGGTCTGGCACACAGGGGGATCCTGTAATACATCACTGACCACCCCTAATACTGTGGGCCACCCTGTACTGGGGACCCCAAGTTCCTCTTAGAGCAAACCCATAACTGTTACTTCCCCATTAAGACACCAATTCAAGTGTTCTGCGTCATCACTTGTATTTTTTCCAAAATGTTTACTGTAAATAAAAATAATATGTTCCATGTATTATTTACTATAACATAACATAAAAGTGTGTCCATTTTCATCCCACCTCGACTCTTATTTCCCAGCTGTAACACACTGCAGCATGGTTGCATTTGTCTTATCCTCTTAGACTTTCCTTAGACCTGCCAGGCAAACAAAGGAAACAGACAAAATCCCCAGGGAGGTTCATTCAAACAATGCATATATAAGTGTCTTTAAACACAGTGAGATACTGTATGTATTTTTTGTATGCACATCTGTTTTTGTGTTGCTGGCAATCCAACCAGGGCCTTGTACATACTAGGCAAATGCACTATCACTGAGCTCTGTCCCTAGCCCAAGATACTATATGTGTTTCTTTAGCTTTCATCTAGTTTAGAAAAGATGAAAAAGACCCAAAGAGAGAGACAGAGACAGAGTTCATAAGTTTATATTCATGATTCAAAGAGTTGCATTTCATAGCTTTGGGTGATACCTTGCAATTGTTCATAAATAGTTTTATTTTGTCTTACAAAGTCCCAATCATATTGAAAGTACAGGTTTTCCTTCATTTCTTCTCTTGCACAAGTAATGCAGACAAAAAACATAAAAGCAAAATCCCATGTAAATCTGCCACTGGAAAGTAATCGCTGCTAATCCTTAGTATCTTCCCCAAACCAGTTTGGGATCACAGTGAATCTGTCATGAGTAACCAGCTCTGACCTTGCCGTGGGTGTTCACAGTGCGTGCGTCTGCACCATCACTTTCATGCCCGTGGATTTGGCCGCCAGATAGACTCACCACAGTAGGATCAGCCCATCTCCTTTCCTTGGATATGGGGTTTTCCAATTTTTTATTTATGGGAAACCCTTAAACGAATGAAGTAAAATGTTTTCATGTATCCTTAGTTATCCAATGATGTGATTTTACATTGTTTTTATTTACATGTGGACTGGGGATATAGCTCAGCAGCACAGTGCCTGCCTGTCAAACACAAGGTTCTGAGTTCAATTCCCAGTACAAAACAACAACAAGAAGCAACAACAAAAAAACATTTATTCACTTGTATTTTAACTATAGCACATCAAAATGTTGATTACAGTTATCATTGATGGTATTATATGAGACTATTATTTTGTTTTTATACTTTGTTTCCTCCAAATACTTTGCAATGAACAGGTTCATTTGCATAACCACATGTTATTTAAAATTACAGCATGAAAAATGTCAATATTACTATAGTGTTCGTAGTGGTGGTTTTTCATGGCTGCCTATAATTCCATGTAGGAGACAAGCTGTCAATCACTTAGCCATCTCTATCACTCAGCGTTTGGATTGTTTTCCAACTTTTCGAGACCATTATGGAGGAGACCCCTCCGTATCTGAGGTTGTGTCTTTGGGAAACAACCCAGCGCAGGCTCTGGCCAGCCTTTCAAACCTCTTTCCCCAAAGAACGTCCCAGCTTCACCTCTCACCAGCAGCAGAAGGCAGCACCAGCCCAGCCACCCTGTCCTCCAGGATGGTTCAGGGCCCTGTACAGGCGGGGCCCTGTATAGGCAACGCCCTTCCAGCAGGACCAGGGAGAGCAGGAAATGGTTTCTCAGCTGTGCCAGCATGGTGACCCCAGGCTCAGCCCACAGGAGCCAGTTTTTAACAAGCCCAGTTTCTAGAGCAGAACCTGCAGAGAAAAAGAAAAGACAGCAAGCAAAGAAAAAAATAAAAATAAAAAGCGCTCTGCTGGAAAAAACACAAACCCAGATTAAAATAATATTTGGCACTTACGTCGCACTTTTAAAATTCTTCAAACGCTTTATAAACACTAGCTAATTAATTAAGATACCTAAATCTGGCTGTGGTTGGTGGAAAGAGCTTGATAGGAGCTAGGAAAAAAAAAGGAGAGGGAGCCAGCCCTTCCCAAGTGCAGATTTTATTGTCTCCTACCTGGGGTGTGATTACAGGCCTCGGGCTGCACCACCGGAATAGCCCTGCTCCAACTTGCGGCATGCTGAATCCACAGCCATTCCTGAGCGGGTTGCTCCTGCCCCAGTGCTGACTCACAGGCCACCACCGTTATTGATAAGGGTAAATAATAACTGGCTCCAAAATAGGCCAGTATTAGCTCCATTGAACAGATGAGGGAAGAGACTTGGAGACGGAATCTGCCAGGGTCACCACGCAAATAAAACCCCTCCTTCAGCCATTCATCTGTGTGTTCTCAGCATATGTTTGTTGAGGACAGATACCGCTCTAGGCAGGAGCCTGGAAACGGTCCCTTGTGGATCCTACATCCTAGTGGGAGATAAAACAATCCTGAGAATATATTAATATATCCAGCTATGTGATAATAATAGGGATGGGTGCTTGCATTTAACCCGTGTGTGTGTGTGCAGCGGGTGCTTATGTGTAGATCTCTCGTGGTCCCCACGACTGTACGGGAGTGGTGGTGGATACTGATTTCGAATGAGGGAATGGTGGCCTGAGAAAGGTGCTAAACGGGGGGCACCTGTTTTTGTCTGCTGGTCCAGGGCCCCTGCTCCTACCGGGCAGCATTTCCAGTTTCCCTGGCAATGCCCTGGCTTGGTGCTCTTGGCAGCTCGCAGCAGTGTTAACTGAGGTGCCTGGGTGGCCTCCAGGCTGGCCTGTACCTCATTATGCCCTTGCTCACCTGGCTACCCGCTCCACCTCCCCACCCTTCCCCAGGCTGGCCGGTGCTGACTGAGTCCCTGTCACTGACCTGCATGGGCGCTGGCTTCTTCCTTGTGCTGTAAGAATCAGGCTGTGCTCAGGCTGGCATTTGGAGACTGCTCACCCTGACCTCTGTGAGCCCTGCACTGAGAGGGGGAGAGAGGCAGGACAATGGACAGGTGGCGCCAGGCCTGCATTAAGGCCCTGGGCTCCCCCATGAGAGCGGAGGGCTACAGAAGCTTCCTTTCCATGAGCAGTCCTGCCAGCAGGGTGGTGCCAGGCCAGGGGCTGGTGGACAAACTCACAGGACTCTCCTGCCAGCCAGAGCAGGAGGGGCTGCTAAGGGGATCTGCTCCAGCCATCTGCACTGGACAAGGTCACAGTGAGGGTCAGTGCAGAGCCCAGGAGAGGGCCTGCCCACTCTTACCTGTCTTCCTTAAGCCCCCTTTCCTCTATTATAGATCCTTGTCTGTCTCGTCCTTGGTGCCTCTGCTACCTCTATGTGTACAGCCACTTGTCATATCCTCAAGTTCCACATCCACATAGTTGACCAACCATAGATTAGAAATGTAGTTAGGTCTATGATGGCTGTGTCTGTACTGAACAAGTGCAGATTTCTGTTGTTGTCATCGTTGTTCCCTAAACAATCCGGCGTAGTAACTGTTTACATTGCTAGTTATCACAGTTGTGTACCACATACCTCATTTTGGTTAACGTGGTGTAAGTAGACCATGCCACCTCAGTTTGTGTAATCACACGATGCTGAAAGTGACACATGACTGTTAAGTAATCTAGAGGTGATTTACAGCATACAAGAGTATGTGCTTCGGTCACATACAGTACTGTGCTATTTTATATGACACACTACCCTAAGGACGTGAGCATCCTTGGATTTTGGAATCTCGGAGAGTTCCTGGAACTGATTCCCCACAGATGCTGAGGGATGGCTGTATGTGTTTCTCCAGAGTTTTTGAAACCTACGCTTTCTTTTCTCCCCATTCTCCTCACCCCATCACCTCCGCTGGTTTAGAATTGGGGACCCTGACTGTGTCTTGCTCTGCAGCTGTTCATGCTCAGCCCCTGGGCATCCACAAAACAGCTCACAGTGACCTCACCCTGACTGATCATCTTCCTGGCTGTATCCTCTGCTCCTCGTCCCCATTAGGGCTCATTGTCTCCCATCCCCATCCTACAGCTTAGCCCTGGGGCTCCTGCCAGCTGCCTGGCGTGGGGACCCTGGAGCCTGGTCCAGCACCTGTGTGTCCTCACAGCACAGCCCAAGCCTGGCCTGAGGGACACCAGTAAGGGTCAATGGGACCCTGTTTAAGCAAGAGCCCCTTCTCATTTATTTACTTTGTGATGACAACAGCTTTACTGCTCAGCCAGGCGTTTGGGGGACTTCTTTGTATAATACCATTTTCAGAACAAGGCAGGCAGCTGGGAAGTCTAACTGATGTATAAGAAAACAGAGAGTTAAAGCAGGTGGATAAATTAGCAGCACACATGAATGAGTATCACACCAGGTTTCAAACCAGGGCTGTTGAGTGTAGACCAGATAACGCTTTTTGACATTATCCTAGCTCAGATTGCTTGGTCCTGCCAGAGATGCATCAGCATGAACTCTTGGTAACTATTTTACAGATGAGGAAACCAAAGCAGAGAGCAGTAAAAGGCCCACACCAAGGGCAGCTCTTCCATCCATGCAGCATGTGGCAGTGGAAGAGCAACTAGGTGTTCTCACTCACCCAAGTGACAACCTCAGGTGACACAATGCCACTGATCATGCCTGAAGCCCACAGTCTTTCTCCTACTCCACTGTTATCACATGGCTGAGTCCAGCTTCCTGCTCAGGGCCTGCTTCCTAGTCTGGGCCAGAAACAGAAACTACCACCTCGTAGAGCCCCCCCCCCATCCCAGGTGACCTCCTAACCCTGCTCAGCCTGCTCAAGTCGGTCCCTCTGGCAGAACACCAGGCTCCTTTCTGCCTGGTCAATGCAGATTTCAGTTCTAGAGCTTAGGTAGACCCCACTCTTACACAGAGGGCTCAGGATGGCAAGTCCCCAATCTCCCATGTTGATTACTTCTCTGTTCCTCAGGTTTCACACTGATATTAGAGTCTTGAGGTGCAGGACCAGACAAAGGTTACTACATACAGCATGCTGAGCTTCTGTGCTGTGCACTCAGTGAAAGTCCTTGTTGATAGACACACGATAAATACCCAGGACCCATCAGGATGGATGTAACTGCTCTGTGTTTCCCTCCAGGAGCAACTGCAGAGGAGAGTCTGCTGGTGATTCAGCCTGAGAAGGAGGTGTTGGTTGCTGCTGGAGAGGCGGCCACTCTGAACTGCACTGTGACCTCCCTGCTCCCTGTGGGGCCCATCCTGTGGTTCAAGGGGCAAAGACAAGGCCGAGAGTTAATCTACTATTTCAAAAAAGGCCACTTCCCCCGAGTCACAAATGTGGCAGATTCCACACAGAGAAACAACATGGACTTTTCAATCCGCATCAGTAACGTCACCCCTGCAGATGCAGGCACCTACTACTGTGTGAAGTTCCAGAAAACAGTAGGCTCTGAGGACAAGGAGATTCAGTCTGGAGGAGGCACCAAGTTGTCTGTGCGTGGTGAGTACAGCTTGGGCCTCCCCCAGCCCTCAGTGTGTGACAGTCGGTCAGGAATCACACTCTCTAGGTGGTGAACAACAGCTGAGAAGCAGGTGGGGTGGAGAGTGCTCATAGGCATGATCCAGTGTCACTTCAGCAGACTGGAGAAACTGAGGTCTGCAGAGGCCATGCTGTTTGTTTCAGTTCCATGGCTCATAAGTAGGGACCTTTTGTACCCCTCATGTGTCTTTGCCATAGACCTTGCCTTTTCTGCTGTCCACCAATCCTTTGAGTGACCTGCCTGAGTCACAGGGCCAGGCCTCACTGCCTCACCTCCTGCCCCCAGAGGGTGCTTTCCTCACTCGTTGCCAATACAGCATTAAGGGCCTGCTCTGTGCAGATTCTGTTGAGGGGCCCATGGGAACAGCAGGGAGCCACCTGGCTGACGCTCCCCCCACCCCCACCGCCAAGCTTATCTTCTCCTTCTGAGAGGGCCAGTCTTTCTAGGGAAGAAGTGGGCAGGACATGTTGTCCTTGTTTCCCCTGAAGAAACAGCTCTGTGAGAAGATCCTGCAGGCTCAGGCTCCCTGTTGACTCTGATGCTTTGGCTGGAGGAGCTGCTGTGAGAGGTTGGCCTGTGACCCTGAATTCTGCAAAACCCAATGCATTGGACTCCAGCTCTCACAGACACTGACAGCTCCAGTCCTCTGCTCAGAGGAAAGTCCCCCTGTGGGTTATATAGGGGGTCCCCAGTTGAGGCGGCAAAGATGCTCACTTTAGGTTTCCTTCCAGAGGCCTGAGGCTCTCTTTCTAGTGCCTGATTACAGGATTGTCAGCAACAAAGACTTTATATCATTCAGCATAATCACTGTTTATAGATGGGAGCCTGCGGCTCAGATGTGGCCAGTTAGTGCCCAGATAGGGACCGGAATACAGGTCTGATTCCAGGCCAGGCTCTTGCATCCCCAGTGTTAGATATTTTCTCTGCAGAGGAGCCGGATACACAGTAGGTGCTGAATAAAAGCTTCAGACCTGAATCAGTGAGGAGGGAGCCAGCATTTCTGCACTTCATTGTTTTCTGAAAGACTCAGCCTACCACAGACATTCAGAGCTTGAAACTGGTTGGTGGTTAGAAAGCTTCCTGCAAAGTAAAGCCATACATACAGGTCACTCCTTCCTGTGATCGATGTGATTACAGAGAGAGCCGCCCTGTTGTTTTAATGGCCGCATTGTGCTCCGGCATCTGCATGTATCACGATACATTTGACAGTTGTTTCTAGATGGACGCTTAGGTGGATGTGAAACGAGTGCCGTTAGAAGGCAGTGATGGCTTTGTACCTCCATCCTACTGCCTAAGAGGTAGAGCCCTGGAAGAGGCCCCTGGGTCGGAGGGCGGATGTGTCTTGGACTCATGTAGATGTTGCCAGTTTTGCCTCCGGATGCAGCCAAGTCTCCCAACTCCTGGACATAGGCAGGGAAGGTGGCTTTATCCTGGCTTTGTGGGTATCGCAAATCCACATTCCGTCCCGAGTGCAGGCAATCATAGCCACAGAGAGAGGGCTGAGCTGTGTTTCCCCTGGCAAAGGTCGTTCCCCATGGAGCTGGGGTGTGAAATGCTTCAGGTTAGCACAGACCAGGCACAGAAGCCTGGGCCCCATGTGGCGGGCAGGGACATCTCTCAGGGAGCAGCCCCTGGGTCACTGAGGGACATCAGGACAGAGACCTGCTGGGACCCCAGCCTCAGTGTAGGACCTGCCTTCTTACACATGTTTGTGTGTGGACAGGCACTGAGCCTAGCAAACCCTTGCTCTTCAGCACAGAACCCTCCCGTGCTGGACCTCAAGTGACCGAAATGTCACTGAGGAATTTGTCCTTCCTCCCTTGGCAGAGCTTCTAGCTTTCTATAAACAGGCTCTGGAGGAAGTGCCTGGATCTTGCCCATGTTTTGGAAGCCCCTTCACCAGCCTCATTTGGAGGGGATTGTTATGAAAACAGGGAAAGAATCAGAATTTGGTGGCTTCTATTCCTTTTTTCAACCAGGTTTTTCATGGTAGCTACAGGGGACTGGTCTGAGACTCTGCTGGTGTTTCCATACTTCGTCTGTTGTGCCTTCTGGCTGCCTACAGAATAAAAATGTATTTTCAGAAATAGTAATAGTAGCAGTCATAAGTGTTATTTATTGAGCACTTGTTAAATGCTGGCACTGTGTTGTGCATTTGTCCTTAGTTTTCCAGGGTGGTGTTTTCACTCACTTTGTACAGAAGGAGACACTGAGGCTGACCAGATAAGGAACAGTTGTAAAATTAATCAGTCTCTGTGGGATGAGATGAGCTCAGCTCTTTATTCCCTTTCCCATCCTGTGTGTCCTTGGCCAACCACACCCTTCTCTGAGCTTTGTCCCATAAAGGGGCTCACACTCGGACCCTCTCATGGGACTGGTGATAACAGAGGGGGCAGCCAGTGCCAGGCTGCGTAGGACTCCGTGACTGGTGGCTGCGTTTGTCCCTCAGTTCTGTGGGGGTCAGTCCCAGGAGCCCGAGGATACCCAAACACAAGGCTGCTCAAGTCCTTTGTATGAAGTAGTGCAGTGTTGGCCAATGAATGTCCTCCCACATACTCTAAATCACCTGTAGGTTGCTTACCTATAGAATACCTAATAGAGTACAAATATGATTTAAATACTTGTTACAGTGTATTATTTTGGGAGTAATGGCAAGAAACCATGTTCATATTCAGTATAGGTGCAATTTTGAAAATTATATTTTCTATCAGCAGTTCATTCACTTGAAAGCTAGGGAACTCCTCATGCAGAGGGCCAGTCCATAGCCAGGATCCCTTTAGGGTCTATAGGCTGCTGGTGTCCTGATGGTGACTTAAGTGATACCTTCTCAAGCTCACTATGTTTGGTGGATGTTAGGGAGCAAGTTAAATATTTACAAATGGAAATATGTGTGATATTTGCCAGCATGTGACTTTTATAGATGGTTCTGGGTAATAATTAGCGATTTGTAGGCAGCCTTTAGGATCCATACAGAGCAAACTGCCTTCACTCATTTATATGCTGTTAGGACCAGGAAGAGCTGCCTGCTCAGTGGGCCTGTGTCTATATCGCTTATAATTAATTAGCAACTAAGAACTTGACCACCCTTGGCTTTCTGTGCATTAGGTGATCTGTTTCCAACTTCAGGCTGAGACAACAGAAGGTCCTACTTCAGAAAAACATCCCTTTAGCCTCTCCCTTTCAAATTCAGGGCTTAGAGTAGGTCAGACCTACTGGCATATTTGTGGAAAGAAGGAAAATATGGAGTAAATGCCTAAGTACCTGCAGGGAGAACTTTAGATGGGAATAAAATGTGGTTAAATATAGATCTGTGTGTGTTCGTTTTGCAGTAGCATCTCCTATATGTGACCCAAAGCAAAATGATTGCAGGGCCCCATTTTGCCTTCATTGCCAAGAGCAAGGAGAAATGCAGTTGTCTCTTGTCACAGATGGGGCTCTAGGACGTACCCACCACATCTCTGTTGTGGCCTGCCAAATTCAAGTTCATGTGGGGGTGCCTCCATCATGCTGTTTGTCCCCTATATTTACCTCTACAAATGCCTTCCCTCAGTGGCAAGGTTTTCAGAGGAGACTGGCGGGAAACAGTTAATATGAAGAGTGAGACCTGTCCCTAATTTCCTCACTGTTACCCAGATTGCTGGAAACTTCCTGGTATAGAAAGAGGAAATTTGGCCTCAGGCCTGAATTTCAGCTGGGCCCCTCTTTCTCACTACCTGGTTGGGCAGATGGGCTCACCCCCAAGACTGGGGACAGAGGCTAAGGACATTGCCCTCTCAGCTTTCTCAGGAGGATTCACAGAAGTCTGTAGCGGTGGATGTAGCCGGGTGCTAGCTGTGCTGAGCGAGCTGGAGGACCTGGCCTCAATGCCCAGCACCCACTCCACCATAATAATGTCTAGGAAAGTTCCTTAGAGCATCACTCACTTGCCATCAGTGGTGGTCATTGCAATCACGTTTCTTGTCTGTAAATGCTCCTTTGTAGCCAGACCCTCTACCCCTGACGTGAAGGGCCCCAAGACGAGGGCCACATCTGGCCAGACAGTGAACTTCACCTGCGAGTCCCTTGGCTTCTCCCCCCAAAACATCGTCTTGAAGTGGTTCAAAGATGGGAATGAACTCTCTGACTTCCAGACCATCGTGGATTCCATGGAAGAAAATGTCTCCTACAGTGTCTTTAGCTTAGTCAAGGTGAAGCTGGCCCCGGGGGACATTCGCTCACAGATCATCTGTGAGGTGAAACATGACACCTTGCAGGGGGTCCTTCGTGGGAATGCCAACTTATCAGACACCATCCGAGGTAGACGACCCTGACCCTGGCCCCAGCCCAAGCCCACTCCTGCCCACCAAGCATGATCCTCCCTGCTGGCTTTTGTACCTGGGCCTGAGTGGCCTGGAATCTCATTCCCAGCATGCCCGCCCACCTACTGTGTGCATGTGGACTCTTACCCTGTGATGAACCCTATGCTGGTAGTTGCTTTTACTTTACCAACAGTAACTACAATTATCAGGCACCTACTATGGTCAAAGCCCCTGTGTGCCAGTGATTACATTTATTCTGCTCCAGTTACTGCATTTTGACTTCCTGCCAGGGATTGCACTTGTTGATTTCACCCATTATTTCCCTATTAGGAGCCACCAGCCCTTGAGTACCTACTATGTCCAAGTGCTGTGCTTAGTGATTTCATTTATGAGCAAACCCTGAATGTTTGAGCCCCTGCTGCATGCCTAGCTCTGTCCCAGGTGGTGCCCCTGCTATACTTGTGGGAGCTCAGCTCTCTAGCCTCTCCTCTGTGACCTCTGCCTTAAGATCAGAGCTTCTGCCTGTGCTGTTTCAGTTCTGCCCACCGTGGAGGTCACCCAGCAGCTCACAATGACCGAGAACCAGGTGAACGTCACCTGCCAGGTGAAGACATTCTACCCCCAGACTCCCCTGAAGCTGACCTGGCTGGAGAATGGAAATGTGTCCCGGACAGAAAGTCCCTTGAATGTCACAGAGAACAAGGATGGGACCTACGACTGTACAAGCTGGATCTTGGTGAACTCATCTGCTTACAGGGAGAACGCAGTGTTCACCTGCCAGGTGGAACACGATGGACAGCCAGCAGTCACCAGAAACCTGACCGTGCAGGTCTCTGTCCCCCCGAAAAAGGAGGGCATGGATATCACCCCTGGTGAGGCTACCTCTCCAGCTGACTAATTAGTTTTTAACTTTACCTTATTTTTTTAACATGTTCAAAGTATTCATGTTTTGTATAGAACAATATAGAACTCTGTGAACATAAAGTAGACCTTTAATATCAACTTCCCTTCCCCAAATCTCACACTCCAAGAGTCGCTCCTTGTAAGGTTTAGTAATATATCTCAGTGACTTTCTGACCCAAATAGATATTAAGGAAGAAAGAAGGGAGGGAGGGGACCGGGACTGTCCTACCTGGTGTCCTGCCGATTGCCTTCCTCATCTAACAATAGTTATATTCTTGTTCCTGTGGCCCCACCCCCTCCTTACCCCTTCTAGACTCAGCCTGGTTGGTGTCCCTGGCTGACACTGTGTGTCTTCTCCTGGGTTAGGGGTGTTCAGGATGCTTGCAGTTGGGCTCAGGGACAGATAGATGCTGTGAGTATAGTCCTTGAGGACAAAGGTCATACTTCCACTGTCCCAGCACAGTTTAGGGTGTTCAGACAGTGTTTCTCAACCCCCTCCAATGTGTGGTCAGTGCAGAGCTTGTTGCTGAAAACAGCTAAACTTTGGTGGCTTTGCAGTGCCACCGTGGAATGTGCCATCACCTGTCTCTGCTGCTTTGTGACCTTAGACAAGTCAGTGCCTCTCTAAGCCTTGCTTATAGTTATGTTGATCATGAGCTTCGGAATCCCTCCCCATGAGTCTCAGCTGGGAGTGACCTTGGTTGTCTCATTCAGCATCATAGCTTCAGAGTACACAGTAGGCACTCAACAGATACTTTTGAAAGGATGAAAGCGTCAGTTGAGTGGATGATTATTTAGGTAGCCTCAGAGGTAGAGATTATTGTTGGCCTCAGTAACGGCAGAGGAGGCCAGCATGGGAGAGAGGCTCCAATGCCTTGCCCAAGGTCACAGTCTACTTACAGCATCGATTTGAACCCATGTGTCTGTGGCTTCGAGCCCTGCCCCTGACTAACCATGGTGCTCTAGGACCTTCAGCCTGTGCCCTGGGTCCCCAAGCTGCTGTGTCCTCCTTATGTGTCCTGACGCAGAGCTCCTCGGCTGTGGGCCAGGTCCTGAGCACAGATGGATGGTCAGCCCCTGAGCATTACAGTGTCCACTAGCCAGCTGGCAGATCCACGCTGCTCCTGTCCTGTCCCCTGACCCTCACGCTTGTTTGACAGGCATTTGCTGATTGAGGGTCTGAGATGGTCTGTGCTGCTGTCGAGGCCGCTCTGGATCCTCCAGATGAGAAGGAGCATGTTTCTGTTCCCTGAGCCTGAAGCCACTGCCCTCATCCTGTAGCTGGTGTCCTCTGTAGTTGTCAGAAGCACCCATTTTCCCTCCTGGTTCCCAGCGTGGTGTCTGTACCACTTCTGAATGAGTGTGTGCGGACCCTCTGTGTGCTCTCGCGGCTGGGGGAGAAAGCCCAGCCGAATGTTCTCCATCAGTGGTGCCTACAGAGCGTTGGGAAGAGGCAGTGGGCTTTTGTTTCTCTTTTTAATCTACCTACGTGAAGCCTGTCTTCCATGCAGAGAACAGTGCCACCGACAGCTGGAATGTCTTTATCGTGGTGGGTGTGGTGTGTGCCTTGCTGGTAGTCCTGCTGATGGCGGCCCTCTACCTCCTCCGAATTAAACAGAAGAAAGGTGGGTGGACTCCCTGCCTCTTTCCTAAGCTGTGTCCCTGGATTGTCCTGCCCAGAGAGGGCGGCCACTGGGCAGCAGTGACTTATATTGATAAGGCCAGAGGCAGCAGTGCTAGACGGGTGGGCAGCTGCAGTATGGAATTGGGGTGGGTCAACCATAGCATTGCCCTCATGGTTGTAGAATGGCTGTCACTGCTCCAGGCCCCACATCTTCCTGGGACCACTGCTGAACCCATGTGTCTGTGGCAGGACACTGGGGTGGGAAGAGTGGAATTGCCGTGGTGGAAAGAGGGGACTTGGAAACTCTTATGGTGGACTTCAAGGAGAAGCAGTCATTTCCAAGAGCTGCCTAGTAGACTCTGCTGTCTTCTTCCATATCTCGGTCTGAGTAAGAAGCTGAAAGGGAAAGCTAATAATCCCACCTACCTCCACAGCAGGGAGCTGGAGGCTGCATGGATGCCGAAGGGGAAATGTTAGCGAAGGGCCTGGCCCGTGAGTGCTCAGCGAATGTCAGCTCCCGCAGTCGGTGTTACATGAGCTCCTCCTGGGAGGCCCCCTGCATTGCCAACCCAGGACATCATTCCCTTCTTTACGCCCATGTGTGTGGCCGTCAGTGCAACCAGGCTTTTGACTCCGAAGTCAAGCAAACCATGGATTCAAACCCTTACTGTATACTGTAAACAATTGGTTAGGCCTTTGCGTGCCTCAGTTTCCTCATTTGTGAAATGAGTTTAGCAACACCTGTCTCAAAGGATAGTTAAGAGTCACAAGTGAGCCCCTGACACATCGGGGGCCTCAGTCAGTGTACGTTCTCTTCCATGCTTGGAGGAAGTGATTTTAAGCTGGTATTTCCAAAACCTTTTTTTACTGCAAGTGATAGAAATAACATTTCACATCTGAACCCAACACACCCCTTTATATAAAACTGAAACGCTGATATTTTCTTTTTGGTCATTTTCTGTGCTCTTTTCTGTTAAAAATGTTTCTTGTGACCAAACGTGAGCCACAGCTTGCAATGATCGGTGCTGCCACAGGCTGCTACGCCATACCGGGCACCTGGCACACTTCCCCCGGCACCTCTCCATCTCCATCCCAGTTTTTGCCCCTCCTGGGCTGGTTGAAGGACTCTGCTGTAAGACAGGGCCTCAAGCTGCCCTCTGGGAGGGCTGGAGTGTGGCTCACCTCTAGAGCATGCAGCAGGTTCTGCACACCTGCCCAATGGTTCCCTGGAGAGGCCCGAGCAGGAAGGGCCTCACCTGTGGGAAGCAGGGCGCTGCCCACCCAGGTGACGAGCATTTGCAGCAGCCCTTGGTGAGACCCCATCCCTCCCTTCTGAGGCTCAGCCCCAGGCGCCATGGCCCACCTGGCCCTGTAGACTCAGGCCTGTGTTACAGCTGCAGATGCAGCCGAGGCCCCCAGGCCCCTGAGTGGTGGGTCTGTGTGCAAAGCCCAGCTGCCCGCCAGGCTCCGGGGATGGTGAGAGCGCACACTCACTCTGCCATTCCCACGTGCCTGTGCTGCTCCTGTGCCTTACAGTAACACAGTCCTCACCGTAGACCTCAGGGGAGGTGTCACCAGCCCACTTTACAGATGAGGAAACTGAGGCATGGGCATGTTAAAAGACTTGCTCAGAGCCTTAAAGCTGGAAGGTAGGGCTAGGACTCAATGCCAATGTGTTAGGACCACTGTGCGTACCATCTCTCCACCCTGAGTTCTCCCTTGTCCTTCTTGGTCCTGAAAGACCACCCCTCCTCTACCTGTCACTACCCATAATGAATGTCCCCATTTGAACTTTACCACTTGTCAGCTGTGTGAGCCTGGTGAGTCCCATGGTCCTGGTATAATGCGATGGCATTTGTGGTCCAGTTACTGGATTCCCAGAGATGTCACATGTCCCAGCACCTGGACCCCTAGGCCTCTCTTCAGCCATGAGGTGCCAAAGCCACTGTGTTGCTTGCAAGGTGGGGCCCCTGCCTGGCCCAGCCTGCTTACCGGGCAGCCTGTAGAGCCCAGCACTGGCACATCTGGGTGTGCATGCGGCTTTTTAATTACAATTTTACAGCAAGATGGGAGTCAGGTGGCTGCTGAGCCCCAGAGGCTCTGTGGGGTGCCCTGGATCACAGGTGTCAAACCTCTGAAGCAGAAGAGCACACTTTCCTTCTTGGAAAGTAGTACTGCACCTTGTAAATAAAGTAGTACTGGACCACAAATGCCATGCCCAGCCAACCCTGTGAGTTTCAGAGGCTTAGAGAGGGGAAGCAACCCACTGCGGGCCACAGGGCGGGTGTGCTGGTCCACAGAGGGAAGGCATCCGGTCCCTCCCAGGCTTCTGAGACCCTTGGCATCTCCCAGAAGTGAGGCAGGATGGCCTGGCGTACTCCTCATGGCCTCCTGTGGAAGGTAACGGACCACCTAGAACGTGTACTTGCGGGGCACAGGCTTCACTGTGGTTCCCAGCCTAAGGTTGATTGATCATTTTTTTAAATGCCCAAATCTTGTAATCTGAACACCTACTTTGAAAATAACAATATGTAATATATTAACTAGTGTTGATTTCCTGTTATTTTGTTTTGAAATTCTGTATTACTTTTATTCTTTTTTGTGGTTGCTTTTTGTTTTTAAAGTTTTAAAAAATCCCTCAAAAAAGAAAAAGATTTCAATAATTCCCCCCCACCTTGTTCCTGGTGGCAAACTTTTGCCCCTACCCCCACAAAATACTTGGAAAAAACATGTTTCTGGTTAAATAACTTTGTTTCCTTTCCTTTTCAGCCAAAGGGTCCACTTCCTCTACAAGGTAAGTGCACCACTGAGCAGCGATGCTCTCCCAATTATTATTTGGTGTGTGGCAGCCCCCAGGCCATACCCCTGACCCCCACTTTGGGCCAGTGGGCCTTCCTGTTTGTTTCCTTTGCAGCCTGCTTGTTCAGGGCCTGTTTCTAGTTATTGTTGCAGACAAGTGGGTTTCTGTGGCCAACCGCACATGTTGCTTGCCTGCTGTCCACACACAGAGAGGCCCCTCTCGAATCCCATGTGAACAGTGGAGAAACTTGTAAGCTTCCTGTGCTCGCAGATGTCCTGTGGGCACTCATCCTCCCCAGACCCAAGTCACGCACTCTCCTTCCTTCCTTCCTTCCTTCCTTCCTTCCTTCCTTCCTTCCTTCCTTTCTTCCTTCCTTCCTTCCATCTGTCCATCTGTGACTGTTGAGTACCTGGGCACAGTGTGTGGCCTGGGCAGTGCCAGGGGGTGGATAACCCCCAGTCAGGAGCTCAGGGTGGTACCATACACAAAGGAACTTGTATCTCAGTGACAATACAAACTCAGTGACAATACAAGCCTGAAACAAAGATCACGAACCCCAGGCACAAGCTCTGAGAAGGAAGAGAAAATGGGAAAGGGACTTCAGCCTGAGGCGAAGAGCTGAAAGCTGCCTGGCTCTGTTCGAGAAGGTCAGGCTGGCCCGTTAACAAAGGAGGAGGGGTGGCCAGGGTTGTTGCGGAGGGCCGGGGTCGGATTGATCGTTACCTCATGTCTGGTTCTCCGAGGTGGCTCTGGGGAAGTTCTTACGGGTTTCAAGGGCAGTCTGCTTCTCATGAGATGATTGCTCCTGCTTGGGGTTCATCATGGGGTGGTCTGTCTGCCAAGGCTCTGCAGGTTTAGGATAATGACTGGAGTCCTCTAGGCATCACTCCTGGGGGTCTGGAAAAGGATATTATAAAAGCTGGCACTTGAACATCCCTGCAAATCTTAAAAGTACCATAGTTTTATCGTTGTATCCTTAGTCTTGAAGGGGGATGAGATAGATTAGGTAAACTGAGAGCTAATAAACCTGTTTTGAGACGCTCTCCTTAACATGCTTAAGTGCAGAGCTGAGCAGGGGTCTGACTCAAAGTTTATGGTAATAAAGAAGACAGATACAAAATGAAGGCAGAGATGCCAAAGGGTCCAGCTTTTCGTCTGCAGGTTTAAGTGAAATTTCAATGGTTTTCAGCGAAAGCTGCCTTTAGTGCCTCACTGTCTCAAGGTGATGGTGTTGTGTCACACAGGGCACATTAGTCCGTTGATGCGTCTTTTCTGTGGTGTGTTGCGGAGTCCTACTCTGTGCGACTGTCTTCTGGGTGTGGGGTTACAGCGGGTGAGCATGGCTGAGCACAGGCCTTCACGGGCAGAGATGCAGGCAACGAGCATGGAAGCAGAATGCTCCAGAACGTCCTATCAGGTGGCAACGACTCTAGCACATAGGGGATGGGAGCCCATGGAGGGGGCAGCCGTAGGCAGAGGAAGGGGCTGCCTCTGGGGAGCTCACGTGGGTAGTGCTGTGACCACAGGCAGTGTGCTGGGGCAGGGAGCGGGCATGGCCAAGGCCCTGGGGTGCAATGTACAGCACAGCTGGAGCAGAGGGAAAGGTAGGTGTGCTGCAGACCTGTCAGCAGGAGACTTTCTCAGCTTTTAGGAAGGCAGAGCTGAGATGGCACTGCATAGTTTATCCAGTGAATGTGGACTACATAGAAACATGGACATCGTAGCAACAGTGATAAATAAAATTGTTAAACAGCCTTGGGTTAGTCCCCGTCAGGCTTTGCCCCGAGATGAGTTGTACAAATCTTTCACTTCGTAGGGCTTTCTAAATTTCAGAGCTGCAGAACAGAAACTGGGGGTCAGGAATAGAGGCCATGGTCTAGGGCCTGCGACAGTTTGAAGGATTTTTATTCCCCAGGGGAGGATGAGCCATAGAAAGGCTTGAATAGTCTTTTTTTGGAAAGTATCATCCCAACCTCAAGTGGAAACTGGGGTATAGGAAGTGTTGGTGAAGGCTAAGAGGCAGGTGGGGGCCAAGCAGGTGATGGGGGCCTGGACCAGGGTGATGGGTGGGCTGAGAAATGGTCACTTTTTGGATGTATTTTGAAGGCACTTGTTGATGGATCCAATGGAGAATCAAGGACAACATCAAGGTCCAGAGCGATGAGGTGCAGTGTCCTGAGTTAGGGGGCGCTGCAGGTGATAAGGAAACCAGTAGGCACTGCAGTTTCCTGGCACAGGACCATCTCACCTGCCCAGCAGGGCTCTGGGAGCTTCGCTTGTCCCTCTCCTACAAAATCCCCAGCACCCCTGAGATAAAGCCTGCTTCCTGCTCAGGCCTCTGTGGACAGTTTCCTGGGCTGAGCCCAGCCCAACCCCCAGGCCTCCCCTTCCCCAAACAAGTGGCACTCTCACTTTCTCCAGAGAATACTGTCCCCTTGGCCCTTTATCTTTCACATTCCCACACTTGGTACCCTCTTTTCCAAGGGCGAGACTTCTCTCCATCCTTTTCTGAAAAACCTTCAGTGACCCCCCCCACACACACACACACACTTACCATGGCCTTCATGTTGAAGACCTGTGGTCTGGCCCCTGTGACTTGGATATGCCACCTTTTCACTTGCACCCATCCCCAGACCTCACTGGAGCCATCCTGGGCCACTCCTGACACTCTTGGGACCCTTGCTTTCCTGGCCCTGCACACTGGCCTCTCTCCTGGGATGTGTCCCCAACATGTACCAGCTGGGGTTCCCACAGCTCCAGGATCAGCCGGCACAGTAGACTCTGGAAACCAGAGCCCCTGAAGTTGTGTCCTTTCACCTGGTCACCTGCTCTTCATTGTGAGTCAGCGCGGCCCAAGGGCTTCCTGTGAGCCCAGCTGGTGTGCTCGAGGTGTCTCTTCACCTAGCCTCATTTTATACCACCCTTCTTGGGGACAGGGACCATGTTCATCATGCATCATGCCCACAGCTAATGGATCCTGATGTGGCACCATCCCTGGAATGGCATGGGGCTCTCAGAGGTTTGTTAAAGCAGTTAGAGAACCAAGAGATGAGCGCCATCTGTCAGTACTGCTGCACTGAGTCCTGCCCTCTCAGAGTCCTCCTGTCTCTCCTGTTTTATTTAGTCTTTGTCTTTCACAATGAAGTGCGGGAAGAAAGGGACAGCATCAGTGTCAGTGACAGTAATCACCACAGCAGTTGCAGCTGCCATTTATTGAGCACTTACTCTGCTCACTGACCTGGCCCTTTATCTCATTGAGTTCCAGGCTTGTCCTGGGTGGGATGGGGGTCTGGGATTGCATTTTGCTTCTGTGTCTTGCCATTTGTTTGTTTGGTTTTGTTTTCTATGTTGATGCTTGCCAATGTCTTAGGATATATAGCTTTATCACTGTTATTGAGGCTTCCCTAGGAGATGTCTGTTCTTCAGGGATGTCTTCTAGATGGAGGTGGTTCTTTATAGCTTCCCAAGAACCTGCCTTCCCAATCTGGAAAGGGTGCAAAATTACTATTTGGCTCAGCTCACAATGCTTTGGCACCGGGCTGTGGTGATGATTAAGACCTTATACAATCACAGCGTTTTCATACAGGGGAGAAAAACCTGTTTATAACATGTATGACATTATGGCTAAAGTAGTACACTTAGTAATAACAATAGTTTGAAGTGCAGCTTTACTGAAAAGTATGGTAACCATTAACCTGCTAGATCCATCCACAGGAGCAAACCTAAGATTATATAACAAAACCACACATACACGTGCACTTGTATGCAGTTGTTTTCCCTTTAGTGGAGTGATCTTACTCTTATTTGGGGGTTGGCGAGGTTAACATGGGTAGGAGACAGGCTAAAGTGAATGAAGTCAGATATAGTCTGGAGGTCAAAGGATGATCACCTGAGTTTTGGGTAATTGGAAGACACAGGAGGGAAAGAACGAAATAGAACACAATGGAGTAATCAGAAAGGGCAGAAACAATGATTTCTCATTTGAAAGTTTAAATTCAAGAAGTAGAGGAAAAAGAGAAAGAGAATCAACAGAAGAAAATGAAAAAGAAAGGTAAGAAACCTAAACAGTGGAAAAAAAGAGAAGAAAGAGAACAAAAATGAAAAATTAAGAAGAGAAAAAAGAAAAAAGAACAGAGAAAGAGAAGAGAAACAAAAAAAAACCCCAAATACAAAAATAACCACAAAATACAAGATGACATCCAACCAGACAGGAAGGAGTTAACCAGTCAGATGAACAAGTAAGAATAAAAGTAGTAAAATCCCTCTGGTGCTCACAGGTCTGTGTTAGTGTCCGTGGTAGATCCCAGAGAAGTGCTGGGTGTGGAGCTGATCTTGGCCTCTGGGTGCAGGGGCTGGGACTGGTCTTCTGTTGGTGAGTTCTTCAGAGTCCAGCTGCTGGCTTCTTGCTGCTGCTTCAAATGCATTCATGTTGCTGCTCTTGCTGATTACTCCACGCTCCAAAAGGTGCGCCCGCTGGCTGTTGTCCGGGTCTCAGGGTTCTGGTCAGTCTGGTCCTGGGACTGGGGATTCTGGTTGGTCTACCCAGCAAAGGCGTATGTCCTTGCGCTCTTCTTGCAGGCCCACCATCCTTGCGCCTATGGAGGAGACTAAGGGTGCGGACTCCCCTTTACACACGTGATCCCATTTGTGATTTTTATTTTTTCAAAAAATCTCATAACTTCCTACATCTGTCATGGGACCGCGCATCCTGCACATGTAGCAGAGTCCCACCAGCAGCACTCCGCATTCCTTGATTCAGAATGTGTATTTCCAGTGAGTTTTGGGGGTGCTGGTGCTGATGCCCCAAGCCACACTTAGGGAACTTGATCCTATGGTTGAGGCTGCCAAGCTTAGAGAAGTCGTAGGACATTGGTGCCCTAGGCCTGCAGTGGGCGGGCAGTACTAGACCCCAGCATCCACCTCCCATTGACATAGTTCTTTCCATCCTAGCTTCACTGCCTCCCTGCTGTCTTCCTTCATCCCTAGAGGGGCAGAGAATGCTCTGCCCGTTTCTCATTTCTCCAGCATGTGCTGCCCAGGGAACCATGAGATCACTTGCTCTTTTCATCCCTTTCTAAACCAAAGTGATGGCTGCCAAGCCAGCGGCAATGGCCGTTCCCATTCAGCAGCAGCCGCTCATCTTGCTGGGATCAGATGCTTTCCCCTGGGGGGGAGGGGGGGATGAGGAAGAGATCGATGCGTTGAGCTCAAAGGGCCCTTCAGGTTGATACCATGAGGCACGAGGCATCTGCTCTCACTAAGTCTTTGGGTTAGAAATGCACAGGCCCCAGCTCGTCTGTCACATCCCATGCTGAGACAGGAGAGAGCTCTGTCTCTGCTCCCTTAATTGGGCGCTGGGGTTCATCCGGCCAACCATTTGTTCCCTTGTTAGACGTGCACTCCGTTTATTCTTGGGCTTCCGTGATTCTCTCATTTATCCATCTGGATTGAGCACAGCTTGGTGCTGAGCTTGAGCTGGGGATCGAAAGGGAAGCAGAAGAGATGCTAAGCCTGGTCCTCTACTGCTTGAGATCTGATAGAAGAGCTCATTCATTCATTCATTTAGCAAATCTTTATGGCATGCTGGGCTTGTGCCTGCCCAGTGCTAGGTGTTGGGGCTTCAGGAGGGAACAAAACAGGCCTCACCCCTGCTGACACAGAACTTGCTGACCCTCGGGGAGGCCAGTTGGCTCTCGCATACCAGAAGCTTAATGAAAAATGTGTTGCAGGACTGACAAGGAAAGGCAGGAAAGGAAAGGAGCAGAAGGTAGGGCTCAGGGAGCCTCTCCGAGGTGATGGTTGGACAGCAGCTTAAGGATGAGCAGCTCTGGCATGGGGCTATCTGGGGCAAGAGTAGAGTGGACAGGGAGCAGCCGTACCAAGGCCCAGAGGCAGAAACACTTCCTACCCTCAGCCAGAGTAGCTGGAGCAGAGAGAGGGAGGGAGGGAGATGGGAATCTAGAGCAGTGGGTGGCAGAGCTTTCCTCCCTGCTTAGGGTAGGAGATGGATTTCGCTACTGATGGGGGGGGGGGTCCGAGCGGAAAAAGGTGACATCATCTCTGCATTTTAAATGTGGAGAACAGAGGCAGAAGACAGGGAGAGGGCACTTCAGGAAGCTAGAATGCAGCAGGTGTTTGGATTTGATTTATGGATTTTGGAGATGGGGCCAACCAGCCATGCAGCAAAGTAGACCTGGGGCAAGAAGGAAGAGAGAAGAATCAGGGCTGAGTCCCTCCTTAGCATGAACTCGGGGTGAGCAGTAGCAGTGCCACTCACTGAAGTAGAAAGAGCTGCGGACAGATGGGCAGGAAAAAACAGATAATTGGTTAGTCTGAAATTGAGCTCTAAAAGAAAAAAACTCAGTGCCCTTACAGTGGACTTTGAGGGTTTGGTGAAGGTTTCTCTTAGAAAGGGGCAGGAGGATTGCCTGTACAAAGGCTCCGAGGCGGTTTGGCCAGCATGCATTCCAAGTCACTTGTCAGGTGTCTGGCACATGTTCAGGCAAGATGGAAGACAGTGATACAAAGCAGAGCTGAAGATGGGCTAGGAGTTTTGAGCTTGGCACAGAGGGGCAGTTGGCCTGCCTGGCACTATTAATGAAGCCTTCCCAAGCAGCCCACAACATAGTTAAGTCTTGAAGGATGCGTGAAGGTTAAGTAAGAAAAAGTGGTCATGGGGGTCATTCAGAGCTGTTGTCAAAGTGTGCAGTGCTGAAACAGTAAGTGGGCCGTGAGTGACTAAACGAGGGCAGGGGAGTGAGTGAGCCAGCACCAGCATACCAGGCCACATGACACTGCTGAGCAGGGTGGCCAGGGAGGCCTGAACCGGGCAGGCACGAGGATCTGTAAAAGGCCTGGAAGCTGGCGGGGCAGGGCAAATCTGCCCCATTCCCTCCCAGCCTGTCCCCAGTCCTGAAGGGCTGTGTCTGTGGCCGCGCGAGTTTGCCGTACCCCATGACTGTCTTCTGAGCCAAGCACTCAAGCCAGCTCCACTAATAACCCCACTAGTGGGCCCATTGCTCGGTACTGAGATTACCCGGCCTGGCATCCCCAGTCCCTGGCTTGGGAATTTACACAGCTCCTGCCCATCTGGGGCTTCTGCTCTGCTCATCACCTTGACCATGACCCTCCGGCCAGCTACACCACAGCCTCCAATTACAGAATCGAGTGCATGAACAGCTTTCTTGATTAACTAGGACATGTTGGTCTTTCACTTTTCTTTTTTTAAATGGTAATACATAGATATTTATAATACAGAACATTTGGAAAATATGGAAACTAAAATGAAGAAAAATACCCACAAAGACTGTTGCTGTTAGCACTTTGCTTCCAGTGTTACCGCAGTTTTTGTCATTGAGATTATTCCGCAGAGAATTGAGACTTGCCTTTTCACTTATCACCTCAGTGTAATCATTTGTAGTTTAAGAACAAAAAAAGCAAAATTCTCATAAACCTTTGAAGTCTTAATCCATAGGTTTATTCTGATTTCCTAAACTGGTCCCAATTAGCAGAGACTGAAGGTCTAACCTCCCCTCCCCCATCCTGCTCAGGCCACGTGTCTTTGTACACAAAGATTTTTTTTGTTTTCTTTTTGTTTATTCTGCCCTATTGAGCACTGAGCCCAGCGCCTTTGCTCTGAGCTGCATCCCCAGCATTTTTTTTTTTTTTTGATGCAGTGTCTCACTAAGTTGCCCAGGCTGGGTGTGCACCAGCATGCCCAGCTTCTGAAAGCATTTTCTATATTGAATTCATAAGAAAATGCAGTGGTGAATCAGATATTCTCTTGATTTCGTCAGCTGCTTCCCTGAATGGTGTCCATGGCTTGTGTCTCCCAACAGCAGTGTTACGAGAGCACCAGCTGCTGTCACCATACCCTCCCAGACCATTTTTAAAGTTCCTGGCCAACTCAGGTTAAAAAAAAAATGCATTGTTAAAAAACCCTTGTTAGTGAGGTAGATCCCCTTGTCCAAACATTTGATAAGCAGTTGTATCTCTGTTGTGAATCATTCATCCGCATCCTCTACCCATATAGGAAGTGGAACCTAAATGTTATTCTTATCGATTTGCATGAGCACTTGAGATAGTGCGGGTATTTTTATCTGTGTCTCTTCCCTTTTTAGGTTGCATGAGCCGGAAAAGAATGCCAGAGAAATCACCCAGGTACAGTCCTTGGTGAGCTGCCCTGCCTGGGAAACTCAGGGCGTGATTTCCCTGCAGCAGCCAGAGTTGCAGATCTGTTCTAAATTAAGACTCTGTCCCCAAGGAGGGAGGCAGCAGGGTGGAGAATCCATACACTTATTTTTTCCCTGTTCTCTGCTGATTCTCTCTCTGCTCCAGCCGACAGGCTCTGGTGCAGGCTCCTTGGTTTATTGCCACCCACTCTCACTGCACAACTCCAGAGGACACGATTCTCCGTGGGTTCCATGAAATGAGGCTTTGGCCTGTCTCAATGTGGGTTTCTCCTTCTGCCTCCCGGCATCTGCTCAGGCCAGTTTCCCTACCAGGAGTGGTCTGTCCACAGCTCATGCCCACCTTCTCTTTGCAACTACTCCTCTTGCGCAGCGGGACCTGCTAGGGCCTCTCTTGCCTCTGCTGATGGAAAGACCTTGTGTCATTAATTACCTCTCACCCGAGCACCCTCCCTTGACTTGGCAGAGCTTCATAGGCAATATAGCTGACCTGTTTCTGAGAAACAGAGCCCTGCCTGTCACCAGCTGACGCCCTCGGACCTCAGAGGCGCAGGGCTTTTCAGCGCCTGGTAATGAGACACGCCCCGCTCTGACCCGAGCGGAGAGTGCCAGTGTCCTTGACATTCCCAGGCAGTTGACATCATTTTAGATACAGTCTGTGAAGGGCCAGGGTGCTGAGAGGACAGTGGGGTGGTGTTTGTAGACCAGAGACCTCAGCCTGTCATCCTGACCTGCTACAACCCTGGGCACAGGCTTGGGTCATAATTAGCAAATACAAAATAAGTTTCCAGTCGTGCCAGAGAGAAACCTCCCCAGTCACTTTGGGACTTTCTTCTGAGGAGACTTCTGGAGAGAGGGTGAGGATGGTGAGATGACTTGGTCACTAAAACCTATAGAAATCCATTCAGAGATTATTGAGTTCCCACTAAGAGTAGGAGCAGAACAGCGAGACTGTGCCTCAGTTCCCAGTGACAGGCGGGACTCCGACAGTGTCCACGTGCACTTCCTAGACAGCAGTGCATGAGCATCTGCGGGCGCAGAACATTGGAGCCATGGTGTGGGAGGACCACAGCTCCAGGGTCCAGTGGACTTCGGTTCTTTTCCAGCGGGGTGACTTTGACTGAAAGACTGAGTAGCCATAGGTCTGAGTTCATCACCCGTAAAGCAGGCTCAGTAGTTACCCAGTCCCAGCACTCAGGACGCAGAGGCAAGAGGATACCATGAGTTCAAGGCCAGCCTGGGCTACATAGTGAGACCCTCTCTTAAAAAAACAAAAACAGAAAGTAAGTGTCACTACATGCCAGGTTCTGTTCCAAATGTTCACCTGGGTGATTTCATTTGATCCTCAAAGCAGCTCTGATAATAGAAACTATAATTTTCCTTACTTTATAGATGAGGAAGATTAAATGAATTGTCCAGAGTCCTTCACATAGAAAAGGCAGAACCATGATTCAAACCCAGAGCTTCTGATTTCAGAACTTTTACCTCCCAATTCGTCTATCCAGTCACCCATCCATCCATCCACCCACCCATCCATCCAATTAGCCAGCCAGGGATCTGTCCAGCCCTTCAACAAGAGTGGCACCTCTGTGCCAGCCTTGATGTCTGTGTCATTACAAATGACCAGTGAATATTTGCTGAATAAACTCATGAGTGAACGAGTGCCCTCACCCCCTAGAAGACCACACCTGCTCAGGGCCCGCAGCAGACACCGTCCCCGGCAGTGGGTACTGTGAGGAGGAGCCTGGGGTCCTGGGCCCAGCCAGTGGCACGGAGGGGAGGGAGGGAAGGAAGCATCCTTAGGATGGAGTGATATGTGGACTGAGATGCACATGGTGGATTAGAGTTCATTGTAAGGAGAAGGAAGAGCACACACTGGCCAGAGAGATGTAGGGAAAGGGAGAGGAGAACTGTGGGTGATTCCAGCTGAGGCGCTGTTGATGCAGGGCTGTGAAGAGACCACAGCAGCATTTCAGAAAGGCCCATTAGGAGGAAGTAAGGCTGGAGCCAGGTAACTTTCACAAGAGAAGGGGCCAATGTAGGACTGAGCCCACGGGGCCAGGACCCCAGTCTGGTATCCAGTCTGATGAGTGAGCAGATTGAGGGTTCCAGAATGGCTTTCTCTCCATCTCCTTTAGATCCAGGAAACAAATGACATTAATGACATCACATATGCAGACCTGAATCTGCCCAAGGAAAAGAAGCCTGCTCCCCGGGCCGCCGAGTCCAACAACCACACAGAGTATGCCAGCATTCAGACCAGCCCGCCACCCCGGTCGGAAGACACCCTCACCTATGCTGATCTGGACATGGTCCACCTCAACCGGGTGCCCAAGCCATCGGCCCCCAAGCCCGAGCCATCCTTCTCAGAGTATGCCAGTGTCCAGGTCCAGAGGAAGTGAGTGGGACTGCTCGGCCTCAGGCCTGTCCTCACGAGCTTTCTTGTCCCACATGGAGAGACCATGATGAGGACAGCCAGCTAGTTCTCGATGGCCAGATGGCTCAGGCCCTGGGACCAGGAGTGAGGGTGGCCCTTGTCTGCCACCCCTTTGGCTCTTCAGCTCATCCAGGATGACCCTGCCCCCTAACCCTGTCCCGTATCTGGAGATCAATGTGACCCATCCAACCAGGAAAGTGGCCTGGGAACTGACCAGAGCCGTCTGGGGTCCAACAACTCTTTGCCTCTGATCATCAGGCACCAGTCTGGTCGTGCTCTCGGAGACTCTGGGCTGCCTCCTCAATGCTCTGGAGCTGCCTAGGGTGCAGAGAAGTGTCCACCTCTTCCTGCTTCCTCCACCCAGCTGGAGCTTTGGGAAAATTTTCCCTTTAGTCAAACTGCTTCAGCCACGGAGAAGCTGGAAACACTTGAGGTCCACATCCCAAGACTTGGTGAAGTTGCTGCCGACAGTCCTGGGCCCCCCCACCCTGGGCCCCTCCGTGACTCCCGGGGCACTGATCAGGGTGATGGGACGCTCTGTGTGGCCCTGCCTCTCCTTTCCAGACCCGAGCTTGCCTCCTCCAGCTAGCACTAACTCAGCAGCATCGCCATGGACGCCTGTAAATTACCAAGAAATGTGAACTGTGCAATCTTGAAGCCGAGGTGTTAGAAAACTTGATCTGTGGTGTTTCGTTTTGTTTTGTTTTTTCTTAAAACAAAAGCAACATTATCTTGGCTCTTTGTCATGTGTTGAAATTCATGATTGGGTCTTGTGAAGTCTGAGATTTTAACAGTTTGAGGTCCTGGAGGGATTTTCTTGCAGTGGAAGCTGAGTTTCCTTCAAAGCCCAGAGCCCTGAGGATGGGGAAGAACTGGCCCTTCAGCTGCTCGGGGGGACATTCATTGAGCCTTCTCTCTGGGACTCAGTTCGGCCTTCTCTGGGCCCCGCTGTGCGGCAGGGTCTGCAGTAAGCGCATCTACCCAGTGCTTCTCCACGCCACAGCCTCCTCCAGATCTGATGCCTCTCTCTGCTCTTCCAGAAGGAGCAGAGAGGGACCGTGACGCCTTCCCCACCATCTCACAAGCACTTTAGGAACTTGCAGAAGGGACGGACACTGACCTGGGCCATTTTCCCCACCCATTCAGCCATCGTCCCCTTCTAGCTCTCTGAGCCGATCTTCCATTTCTGCTCTCAAACCCCATCGGGATGAAACTGGACAAGATCCTGGTCACAGCCCGTGCAGTGCAGTGGTGAGCCCCTGCTGATCTACCCGCTGTCCCTCTGTCTCAGGCTGGGCTGAGGCTGTGACCACATCACCTTCCAACCCCCTCTCCCAGTTAGGTGCAAGGGCCCTGGGCAGTGTTGTAACCTTGGCTATTGGGTCTTAACATAGAACTCACTCAGTCAAGACACTACTGTCCATGGCTCCATGTTGTAGGGTGCCCCTGGGATTCTGGGGCCACGCTGTCCTAGCGAGAAGCTGAGCCATCCTCCCTGTTTCCGTAGGTGCAATGAGGGAGCTTCGGGAGCTCTCCAGGGACCAGCTCTTTGCGGTCAGGGACTTGGTGTTTTACGTGACGGCACACAGACACGAGCCGGGCCAACAGGCCACGTGGGCAGCGTTGGCCGAACAAGCCAGTGCTCTTCTATGGCATCTAGGAGCTTCAGTGCCCCAGCCGCCTGCCCAAGCTGTTTCCCAGTTTCAAAGGGTTGCCTTGTAAACCTTCATCTCCCTCTCAGAGAGAGCACTGCGCGTGTGCAAGTCTGTGTACACACACACGCAGGATTTTAGAAGAATGTTTTCTTGGTGCCATTTTAATTTTGTTTTGTTTTAGTTGGGGGTGGGTAAGGGAATGAGGCCAGCGAGCCAGGCGTGTGGTTTCAGCTTTGGCCAAGCAGCCTGGAGCACCCTCATGCCATGTGTGTGGAGCCTCAGGAAACGGAAGAGGTTGAAACAACCCCCTGAAAGGAGTGTGGTTTTGGGAGTTTATTTTCAGACTGTTGGGAAGGAAACAGGCCCCATTTTGTATATAGTTGCAACTTAAACTTTTTGGCTTGCAAAATATTTTTGTAATAAAGATTTCTGGGTAACAATGATATCTTGAAAGCTGTGTGTCTTTGTCTTTGGAATATTTGTCCTTGGGCCTCCTTAGGGGCTGCTGTCTCCGTTTTGGGCACCTAGGCAAGGACTGCCTGTGGCCCCAGGCTTGGAATCAATCCACAGTGTTTGGTCTGCTCCTCTATCTTACGACATAAGCCCTTCATTTTCCCCAGCTGGCGGGAGGCCGTGTAAGCTTGAGACAGACATCCAGACAGACCACTGAGTCTAAATCCTGGCCCTGCCACTTCACAGGTATGGGGATTTGTACTACTTACCTCCCTGAAACTCAAGCTGCTCATCTGCATAATGGGGACAGCTCAGCCACTGCTAGGGTTCCTGGGAGCATTAAGGAGGTGACCGGCACCGAGCCCTACTCGTGTCACATGGCAGGCCCTTGCTGAGCCCTAACCCTACAGAGCAGAGGCCCGTGGCCTCTCATTCCTGGGGAGCTTTTGGGCAAGTAGCTCACCCAGCCCAAGCCTCTGACCAAGTGTGGATCTAATGCTTATCCTATAATATCCTTACCAGAAGATCATGGCAAGTGCTGATTATATAGTAGGTGCTCAATAAATGTTACTTTCCTTATCTTCCCTCTATTAGGGTATTATTGATAGTAATAATAATGGAATAAAGTATTAATATAAAATTCATATTAGTGCTTACTATGCACAGCATTTTACATTGAGACCATTAAACTCTCTAATTCTGTGAGGTCAGTACCATCATTGGCCTCATTTTGTAGACCAGGCTCACAGAGGTGGTGTAACTTACACGAATTCACATAGCCGATGGGTATGTGGTAGGGCTGGACTCCAAATTCCAACTGCCTGACTGGTACCAGATGCCTGACCACTGAGTCAGTGCTTAATGCATCTCATAAGAACAGATTGCAGAATCAGCAGTAGCTGGTAAAAGCTACAAGGTACACTTTGCATGTGTTAACTGCTTGCATTCTCCCAACCACCATGTGTGATGGGAACTCATTCTCTATGTTTTATAGATGAGGAAACACAAGAAGTCATTTCCCCAGGTTGGAATGGGGACCTGACTTTCCCAGCACACTGTACCAAAAACCTCCATTGCTATTGGATAGCTATGCTTGTACCCATTTGCAGAAAGGAACATCGAGGCCTGGAAGTACACATAGACATGGCCCATCTCACCCAGTGAATCTTATGACAGGCTAGGACTTACATTCAATCCACCGGGGATCACCCTCCCTGCTGGTCCATGTGGTCAGGATCACTAGAGCCAATGGGCCTCCCGCAGGGCTCAGAGAGGTCACCTGCCTCACAGGCCAGGACCTTGACTGTGCCCAAGAACTCAGCAGGCTCCTGGCCCTCTCTACCCACCTTTAGCTCTCACCTCCCTCGGGGCCCAGGCTGAAAAATATACATGCTGCTTGCAGGATTGAGGCGTTCAAAGCATGAATTTGGGCCAAGGGGGCAGGGAAGCATCTGGCATTTCCCAGGAAGAAGGGATGATGGACTGCATGTCTGGGCAAGGAGACTAGATATCTTTCATGTGGTTTCTCCACAGTCCAGATCTCCAGGGCTGGAGGCTGGCAGGTGAGACAAAAGTTGATGGGTACAAGTGGCACTTTCCCTGCCCACCAGGAAATCAGTCAGGCATTTGGCATTGATCAGGCACCGCTTGGAGCACAGAAGCATGCTCGGGCACCCTCCCACAGTGAGGACAAGCCAGAGGCCCCTGCCTTCCGCCTTCCAGAGTTCTCACCCACTTAACACGCATGCTTGGGAAAATTTCCCCACAGAGAACACCCAACCAAGAAAGTCCCTGTGTCCTCCAGTGTGTTCCCAAAGCCGAGACTGGCCTTACATGTATTTATTTCACTAATTTTTAGATAAGCACATACTACATATCAGACACTCTCCTAAACTCGGTACAAATACCAACATTCAATATCAATTCCCTCCATCCTCTTAACCTATAAGATACATAATGTGATTACCAGCCATTTAATGAGGATGCTGAGACATAGATTAAGCATCTTGCCAAAACCCTCGACAAGGATGTGAATGGCCATGATGGGGGGCTGGAGGCTCCCAGGGAAGTAACAGGGTCACAGACACTAAGTGCTCAGCGTGCACAGGACTCTGTTGGAAGCCAGAAAATAACACAGGCTCTCACCACCGAAGCTTCCGAGTATCAGCCTGGTCACCAGGCAGCGGAGGTACCCTGAGCCTCCAGGGGCTCGCTGTCACCACTGGAGTCACTGGTGCCTCCTGTCACATCACACTGCATTTGCCCAGGGTCTTGGCTTGTTTTCCAAACTCAAGATTATGACATTAAAAATGCTTTTGTGCAAAACCTTGGTGACAGAGGTCGGAGAGTGGCTGCCCTTGGAAAGAGGCCCAGAAAGCCTGAGGGAGCAGAGGTTCTGAGTGGGCACGACGGGACAGCCCCTTGGGGTTTCTACATGCGAAACCGCCTCAGGCTGCACACTCACCACCCGTAAGTTATACCTCAGATTTTTAAACGACAGAACCCCATTGCCTCCCCCACTGTTGAGGCCTGCTCCTATCTGACAATTTCTGTAAAACAGTGTTAATGCCTTATCTTTCATCCCAAAACTCAGCCCAGGGTCTGGTGCAGGTGAGGGACCCAAGGAGTGCTGTTGAGTTAATTTGAAGCATAGCATCCCAGGGACCAAAATAGCACCTGAAACAATGAAAGAAAAAGTGCCCAGCTGGGCAGGAAGAGCAAGGCCAGCTACAAGGACAACCATTTATCTGCCATCCCTTCATCTGAGACTCCCTTAACTACTCACCCTCCAAACACCCTGTGCCCTCGCCCCTCTTCCCTCCAGCTGCCCACAGAATCTTTGCCCAGAGACCTTGGGCAAATGCCTCCCACCAAGCCTCACTTTTCTCATCTGTGAAATGGGAACAGCAGCAGCCTGCACCTCTGGTGCCTAGTGAGGACTAAATGAGAAAAGACTTCTCACTCTGTAGCAGTGTAGAGTTGATGGTGCTCAATGCACACATTCCTACAGCTATCTTCACGATGATACACGTTTGCTCACACTCATTCACACACAGTCAACACCAACAATCCCCTCACATCCACACATGTTCACACCCACAGGGCAAGGTCAGGTTATCAGAGGAACCTGTAGCACTGGATCTCCTCTCCAGCTGAAATAATGTAATCGAGTCCCTCCTCCTCTCGTTTGCCTAAAATGGCTCCCTTTTAACCAATTTTGAGGGCTACCACCCTGCCCGATGGTTGGGTCCTCTCCCCTACACCTCTGCCTGACATTTTGGAGACCGTGTCCTATTCCTCTCCAGTCCCAGTGGGACTCTCTGCCTTGGCTTTTTGTCTCACCACATAGCAGTAGAATATGCCTGGCTCTTCAGTGAGCCACACTTCCTGTGACTTGGCGTCCTCCCCAGCAGACCGTGAGCCCCAGAACTCCACGTCCTGCCTGGAATCCAGCCTCCAGGATAAGAGAGGCTATACACAGCTCATCCAGAGAGGATCCGGGACTCGTGAATTCTTTATTTCACAGAGCTTGAACACCCCTTGCAGATTGGTGCTGTGATGTCCATTTCACAGATAAGACCCCAGAAGTGATGAAATAAGCTCATTCGTTTGTTTAGCTAATAATGATTTCTCAAGTTCCTACAGGGAACCTGACCATGTGCAAAATTGTGAGAATAGGATGTGAGCAAAAGTCGGGTCACACCCTACGAGCTCACGGGGAGGGAGGAAGCAGGGACAGCTGGCAGCTGCGGAGCAGAGAGGAGAGCTGAAGAAAGGGGTTGTCCAACACGCATCACAAGTTCAGGAGCAGGGCCAGCAGGCAGGCAGCACCAGCTCTAAGACCAAGCAGGTCTACAGGCTTCCAAAAAAGGAACGTGCGAATAAAAGGTCTAGGGTAGATATAAAAACTGCCTGATGTCCTACATGGTGACAAAACCACGCCTCTGGAGTTATCTTTTTCCCAGATGAAAGTCATTTGTGCCTCTACCAGACACACTCTGCAAATTAGCATGCACTATAACTGTGCAAAATCTGGGCTTGACTAAACAGCGAAGACAGACTTGGGCATATCCCTTGAAAGAATGAAATATTCTTAATGGCTCTTTGAAATAATGCCCCAGTATAGCAGCCAAAGGAAATGTCATTTTCTTTTGCCTTACTTCCAACCTTGGGATACTTCTTCTCATTTGAGGAAAGTGAATAGGCCTCACTCATTGTTTGGAGAAGAAAAGGCTTTTGGAGGAGAAAATCCCTGAGCTGAGACTGAGAGGATGAATAAGGATGAGTCAGATGGTGCAAAGGAGCTGGTGCCTGCCAGCGACCAAGCCCCTGCCAAGTTGTCCTTTGTGACTCTCTACATCACCTGTACCGGCAATGCCAGCCCCATGACATCTTCTACTGTGAGCCACAGGGCCTTTGCACATGTTGATGCCTCTGCCTGGAACACTTGCTGAGTCTTTGTGCTTGCCCTCCCACCCAGAGATTAGGCTAAATTCCTCTGTTAGACACTACCAAGGGAAAGTAACCATTTCAGTGCTTCTGTTTTGGAGCCCTTGTCACAATTTGTAATTATTCCTATTGTATTGTTGATTAATGTTCTTCTCTACTGTCCTCAGAGCGGTCTCAGTGTAAGGGGGATGCTGGCTTTATTATTCTTTTGATTCTTATGTCAGGTGCAAAGAAGATATCCAACAAATATCTGTGGGAAGAGTGGATGAATGAAGGAATAGGAGTCTGAGTGGATGAGTGGACAGATTGATGGATGCATGGGAAGACAGATAGATGGATTGATGGATAGACAGAAAGACTGATGAATGGATGGAAAGATGGATGGGTGGATGGATGGTGGGTGGATAAGGAAAGAGGAAACAGCAAAGTGGGAGAAAGAAGGACGGACGTAAAGGCTGGAGACTGAGAGGCAGGTGGCAAGGTTAGAATTAGATTCCAGCCTCGCCCCTTTACTGTCCCCACTGAGTTATTTTGCCTTTCTTCATCATCCTGGGCTCAGAGCAATCACTTTTTGAAAAAAAAAAAAAAGATTCCTGCTCCCTGACAGGAAGGAGCCGATGACCCTTGTCCGAGCCTCTGCTAGGAAGACTGGCTATACTTAGAAAACAGGATGAAAGACTGCAAAGAGCTTTCTCCCCCTGCAATTGCACAACTCCAGTGCAGCTGGTTAAGTGGCCCAACTTTGAGAGCTGCCAGGGATCTGCCACTCAGCAGGCGTGTCCTCCTGGCCCCGCTTCAAGGACAGCAAGCCAAGCCCTCATGGTGGAAGGTGCCGTGCCCACCCACCTGGCCCTCTGCCCCACAGCCCCATTCAGGGCAGGGTCAGCTGCTGGGCAGCCAGGCATGTGCATCCAGCCACAGCCCTGGGCCCAGAGTGAGGCGGGGTGAGAGTTTAATGGCGAGGAGGCTGCAGCCTGACTGACACTGTCGGCTGGGTTCGGCCACGGCTCCCCGAGGGCCAGTAAATGGACCCTGTGCCCATACAGATTAAAGCATTATTGCTCATATTTTGTGTGGGGTGCAAAGACGTCTGAGCAGCCAGGCCCAGAGCTGCCATTACTGTAGGACCTTTGCTGAAATTTTTTCTTGGGGCAATTAAATCCTCAGCTGTCTCCTCATAGGGAGTACCAGCTTGCATTTTAATTATCCTTAAAAGAGGGAAGTAGGGGAAGGACACACAGGGAAGAATTAAAAAATAACAATCTGCTTGATAAACACAGCCATTCCTCCATGGCTGCACGTCCCTCACTGCTTTGGCTCCTCAGTGACCTTGACCTCCTGGGCTGGGGGCTGCCTGGCACTGGTGGGGCCCTCTCTTCGGGAAAGGGGAGGTGGTGGCAGAGAGCAGTCCTGAGTGGGGCATGCATGCTGGTGTCGCTGCAGCATTGCTCATGGGATCGTTTGCTCTTCCCCACATCCTGTGAGGTGGAAGTTATTAAACTCATGTCACAGATGAGGAAACTGAGCCTGGGAAAATAATTGCTAATACTGCAACTTGCGGCAATAAAAAGAAATGAACACATATGCAGCAGGATACGTGAGTCTCAAAAGCCACAGTGCTAAACTGAAGAAACAGAGCTAAACGGTGAATTGATATAAAATTTGAGAATCACAAAACCATCTATAAAGTGCCAGGAAGGACAAAGGGAATTTCTGGGGAGATGACACTGTTCTCTATCCTGAATGCGACCATGTTTCAATGTGGGTATTTGTTGATTGGAGCTCATCAGACTGCACATTTAACTTGGGTGCATTATATTATTTGTAACTTAACACCTTAGTACAATTTATTTTAAAAGAAACAGTGAGTCTGGTGTGGTAGTGTAGGGCTGTAACTCCAACACTCTGAGAGACTGAGACAGGAGGATTTCAAGTTTGAGCCCCTCCTGGGCAATAATACAGCAATGAGTTAATATTTATCTGGGCCTGCCTGGGTGCCAATTTTTTGGTAAGCACTTGCCATGTGTTGGGCCATTTATCCTTCACACTAGTTGATGATGCAGGCATGAGAGCCCATTTGCTGGAGGAGGAGGCCTAGCAAAGATGATGGAAGAGCATGGTACCCCTTGCACCTAAGCCTTCAAAGCAAAGTCCAAAATCACCTAAATGGTGAGCACCAGGGCAGGGCAATCTTGGAGCCTTTCCAAGGTGATGAAACCAGTGGAACAGTGACAATGCATCATTCGTCAGAGAAATAGTTACTCAAGGTCTCCTGCAGGTCAGACTCCACATGAAGACACACAAAGAGCAACAGACAAATCCAAGCCGTTGTCTGGAAGGAAGGGGACCCCAAATAATCAGGAGAAATGTGCACTACGGCCAGTGACAGGGGCCTTCCAGGAGCGAAGGCTAAGGGAACCCAGGCAGAGACTCACCCGCATCACACCCTCCGCTCAGATTTGCAAGATGAGCTGCCACCCCTGTGAACACCAAATTCCTGAGCCACCTGCACTTGACTTGATTTTCCTTCCAAGCCGTGAGTTCTGCTCATGAAGGGGTAGTGGCAGAGTTCATCTTTCATGGGCGCTGCAAAGGTCCTTTGAAGTCACTGCCCTGCACCTGGCACCAAGAGCCTGGAACTCAGCTATTTCAAAAATGACCCCTGCACATTCCCTTCACAGGCAGCCCAAGGAGTCACATTCCTGAGCGTGGGAGTGGCAACATGGTGGCAGCTGGGAGCACCAGGCCCCCCTGAAAGACTTGTTTTGAGCCAGGCCACGTGGAGCCCTGGGTGGCCGGGCTCAGGGAACCGGAACATGGCTCAGGATGGGCGCGTTTCCCCAACATTTGCATCCCCAACATTTGCATCCCCAACATTTGCATCCCCAACGTGGATAGCAGCTGTCTGCACGTTTTGGGCACACAGCGGTGTGCTCTCCAGCAGCACGGGGCTACCTCGCCTGCTTCCCAGGGGAGCACAGAGAAGGGCGTGGCCTGCCCAGGTCACTCAGTGCCATAGGAGTAGAACTGGCATCTGTACCCCACCGGGGATGTCACAGCCTCCTTAGTCTCCACGAGACAGCCTCTCCACTTCATTTAGAGAATATTTTGAGGGAACTCAGACCCTTCAAACTTCCTGAATCCCTACTTCTTAACTGTGTGACCTTGGGCAATTCTTGCCTCTCTTTGTCAATTTCCTCTGTCAATGCATGGTGCCAAAGATCGTACCAACACCAGAATTATTGTAAAGGTCAGCTGAAACAAAATAAATGTAAAAGTAGTTAGAACTGGGCCCAGATGGTTGTAAGCCCTCAAAACTGTTAGCCTTGCGGATTGCGTGGACTGTATTTATTTATGTTTTTCATGAATGGCTCACGTCTGCTGTGTACACTGGGGGGACTTCCCCATAAGACCTTCACGGCACTCTTACCTCCACTCTGGTACTCACAAACACAGCGGGGGCTGGGGGGAGCTTCTGTGTGCCGGGCACCCTGTCACGTCCTTTGCTCTCTGCAAGTGGGAGAGATAATTACACAAGTTAAACAATAAATAATTGAGACCACATCGCCTTGTGATGAATGTTATGAAGAAAATAAGATGGGCAAAGTGATGGAGTGGTATGGACTGGGAGAGGGAAGCAGTGTGGACAGACGACCTTCACACAGCCCCCAGAAGAAACAGGGCCAGAGAAGAGAATGGGTAGAAAGGGCCCAGGGGAGGGCAGTGAGGCCAAGGCCTGGAGGTGGGACAGTGCTGGGAGAGGAAGAGGATGAGCAGTGTTGAAAGGAAGTGGCTGAGGCAGGCCAGGCCCCATAAGGCTAGGCCTGTGGACATAGGATGGGAGGTGCAGGGTGGGGCAGTGGGTTTTATCCGGAGAGAGAGGCACAGCCTGGCACCAGGACTGGACTGGGAGTCTGAATGGGAACGAGGGAGACTGTCAGGCCTGGAGTCACAGAAGCCATGCAAGAGGTGCTGGACACAGAGGCCAGAGAAGCAGCCTCCAGCTTGCAGCATAGAACCTGCAGGACCAGCTTTCGGGAGAAGGAGTCTCAGGAAAAAGAAGAAACGATTCCTGCTGACAGATGTCCCCATAATAATTTAATTAACCAACACCCTATTGAGAAAGATTCGGGCTGTTTCCATTTCTCCATTATTTGGAAGCAATTTTGTTATAAACATCACCACACAGAAATTCCCACAAGTCAGTGGTTGGGTCAGAGTGAATGTTTTTGATCATTTCCAGATCATCTCGTTTCCTACGTTCTGCTCCCCCCCATGCTCTTCCAGGCGCCAGTTCCCTCTCCAGCTTCCCCCACCTCCAGACTCCTAGGAACATCCAGCCCTCGTGCCCAGCACAAGCCCACCATCTCTGGTGCATTTGGTTTTCCCATTGCCAGCTGGGATTACAGACTCTTAGGAGGAACCCTCGGAACCAGCTCCATAGTTACAGTGACTGCCGGGCACCTCCCTTTCCAGAGGCACTCAAAGAGAAGCTTCAGCACCCCAAAGTGACTAATTTATCCCTATTCTTCCAGCCCCACAAAACTCGCTTTGCTTTCTGTTCAGCCCTGAACACAAAGCCTTGTACGGAGGCCACAGTGGAAACCAGCCCGAGGGGCCCCTGCAAACTCCTCCCCGGGGTGCTGTCCTCCAGGTCCTCAGCTTCCGCCCCTCTGGCCTCATCTTCCCACCTCCTTTCCTGTCCACAGCCCAGGCTGTGTCCACCCCTGCTGGCTGCAGGCCTTCTGCTTTCATCTCACACCAGCTCGCAGCCAAGGCTTCCTTTTCGTATGTGCCCTTTTTAAAGGAAGTATTTTCTTTTAATCAGCAGCCACTGAATCTGCAAAGGTGTTGAAGTGTAATCTTATTATTTTTCCCTTGTACCATTTATTTGGGGGAAAGGAGAAGAGTGGCTAAGACAGCAGAGCTTCACAACTAGCGTGCCCACATTTCATTCTAATGCTGGCATTGATGCTTTTGGAAATGGTTTATGTTGTTTTCCCAAGACTGACCTCATGGGTTACTTAATCCGGAAAGGCTTTTGCAACACATTGCTTCTTAATATAATCATCTCTCCTTGTCCGTGAGATATGAGTTCCAAGACCTTCAGTGGATACCTTAAACTATGGATAGTCCGGAACTCTAATTGGGCTGTTTTTTCCTATTCATACATATCTATGATATAGTTTAATTTATAAATTAGGCCCAGGAAGAGATAAACACCAAGAACTAGTAAAGAAATAGAAAAATTATAGAAATGTACTATAATAAAAGTTATATGAATATGGTCTCTCTTAAAAGACTCAAAACAAATATTAATATTTTCAGACCACAGTTGACCTCAGATAACTAAAACCACAAAAAGCAAAACTAGATAAGAAAAGTTTACTATATAGCTTGTAAGACAAGGAGCTTTTTTCCATAACCTAATAAATGAATAGTAAGGTCTTTGATACAAATAGGAATTATTATTAATTAACTGTTTAGAAGGTGTTAACAGCCAGACTGGGCTCATTGGCTCTTTTTATCTTCTCTAAAGAAGGTAAGACTTTTGCCCCATTGTACAGGTAAGGAAACTGACACATCACAAATAGCTACTACTTATAATTTTGTTTACAGAGCTGGTAAGAGCAAGATGGGGTGTAGACACCCAACTCCCCAGAGTCGAGGACTGATCAACCTAGCAAAGATACCACTGAACTACCCAGAGCTCTTCCCCGTTATGACTCTGAGTTGACACTGGCCACATACAGCACTTTGCTGAAGATTTGGAAGGTGTGGTGAAGATCCAGTCGTAACATGCGCTCTGAAGACTGGCGTGGCCGCTTTCACCTTTTATGTGGGAGTAACTCTCACCCTCTGCTCCTACACCCAGCCCTCCTCCTCCAGCTTCTCCCGGCCCTGGCCCCGGTGCTCACGCGGCTGTGTGAGGCAGGTGGCAGGCTCTGTAAGTCACCAGGCAGCATGCCGAGCCGGTGACAGATGGACCCCCGTGCCCTTCCTCTTGTCCACAGTAGCTTTGTGCTGCAACTGACCCTGGTCCAGCTGGTCCCACCACCGGGTTCCACACCAGGGATGGAGGCCCCTGCACAGGGCTGGCTGATCCCCACAGAGCACGAGGTCCCAGGCGTGCAGTGACCCCTGTCTTCAGATCACACAGCCTCTACTTCCGTGTCTGCACCAGAGGTCTGGGTTTTATTTGGGAAGTAGCTTGCTGCCCTCCACCTGGATTTGAGAGATTAAACAAATGGAAACACAGAACACTCAATGACGTGAGTGTCACATGAATGTGAGTATCACAAAGTTGATGATCCTTTTTCAGTACATATCATGCAGTATTTGTGATATACTTCTACAAAGAAATTGCTTGTTTATCTGAAACCCAAACCTAATTGGCTTGGGCATCCTGCATTTTTCTGGTAACCCTACCTCTGCTCCCAGCAATGCCCTTCCATAATCTATACACTGATGATCGCTGCACCAGGACAGAGCCCAGGTCCCTGAGCCCAGGTTCACCATCAGAGACCCAACTCACCTCTCACCCAGCTCTCAGCCACCTTCAAGGACTTGATGGTCCCCAAAGACGACCTCTCCTCACCCCTAGGCTCTGCCTTCAGCCTGCCTTGTACGTAGTGTGAATTTCTGTTCATCCATCATGTCGTAATGCCACTTCCTCCCAGAAGTCTTCCTTGACCACTACTGGTGGACAAGCACTGGTTTCACTTATTCATCCCTTTGGGCCCCTTTGACACAATGCTTACAGTGTAATCACAACTGGTGTGTATTTAATATGCTTCTAAGGCAAAAGAACAGAGAAAAGAAAGGTTCATAGTTAAATAAGAAGTGGTCTAATGGGCACACAGCTGAATGAATGTGAGGTAAAGACAGAATCTGCTCTCTGGGATTCAGTCTCCAAGGACCCCCTCATTGTACACCTACATAAATATATTTGGACTTTAAAGGTAAGTGAATTTGTTTTGTTTTAACTAGCAGGGTAATGGTCAAATGGGATTTGTCAATCAGAATTGCTCAGGTTTAGATCCCAGCTCTGCTGTGTACTAGCTGTATAACCTTGAACAAGTTGCTACTTCCCTATGCCTCAGGCCTCTCACCTGTAAAATGGGCATAAGAAAAGGACCACCTTGGGAAGGCAGCTGAGAGACTACAGAAAGTCAAAACTTTGAAAGTACTTATGGCAATGCCTAAAACATTCTGACCTTTAATTGTGGCCCATGCCAAGGAGCTATGGGGAAGGAAGGAGGGAAGGAAGGAAGGAAGGAAGGAAGGAAGGAAGGAAAGAAGGAAGGAAAGGCAGGCTCCAGAGTCTGCTCTGACACCACAGGAAAGGCTGGCAGTGCCAGGAGATAATACTTCAGTCTCCAACCCAGAGGCTCCCGGGGTTTGTCAGAGGTGTCCTTCGTTATGAGTGATTTTGGCTTTCCAGGCTGGCGGCTCTGAATACGCCCTCAGAGGACTATAACTGTCCTAGCCCCAGGTTTTAATCTCATCCTGCCATTTCTATTGTATGACCTTGACCAAGGCAGTGAAGCCATGCTCATTTCAGCTACTGAATGGAGATGTGATGCCCACCTGGCAGGGCCCGAGCAGAGAGCACAGGGCTGATTCACAGTTGCGGAGACTCTGGATCCCGGGATGCTGTTACTTCATGCAGCTCTTCTTAAAAGCAAAGGGCAACCTGAACAAACCCTCTAATGAAACCCACTTCCCCGCCCTCATCTAAACTCCAACCCCCCCCCCAGGCCTCACTCTGTAATTGTCCCTGTCCTTGTCACTAGGGAGACAGATTTGAAGCTTAGCCCTCCATCTCGTCATACTTGGCAGCATCGTGAACAAACTCTTTTTTGTAAAATCCACCCATTTTAGTGAATGGCAGGCAGTGCGGGCCTTGTTCAGTGACATTATTACAGTGTGTTTTATTCTCAGTCCACATGCAGGCTGGGGGCCCCTGAGGACTGGGTTCCAAGTCAGCCCCGATCACCATGACCCAAGTCTGTACCAGAACCGAGGGGCCAAGCAAATGTGCAAAGCAAAAGGAAGCCAGGGAGACAGAATCAGCCCTCTCCCCTCTCCTTCCTGCCCAACAAGGATCTGATCAGAAGAGAGGATCAGAAGCCCTGTTCGTTCTCCTATCTGTTTCCAGAATCTCAACTTAGGTTTGTAGCTGTCTAATTTATTATTATATGGTGCAGTGCAGGGTAATTATACACTGTGGTGTAATTTGTTATAACTTGGGATAAGGCCTATAACTGTATAATTTATTATTATACAGTATAGGGCTGAATAATACAAGGAGTATATAATTTATTTCAGGCTTACGAGTCTAACCTGTAATCCAAATGCAGCACGAAGCCAATGTGGATGAGTTAATGTTTCTACGGAAACTTCATTTTAGATATTTCTTCATTTCTAACTCTTTCCTTGGTCTTCTCAGCACTCAGCCTGGCTGCTATTGTCAGTTTCTGGTCCTTTTTGTTCCTCACAAAGCTCAAATTGTGAGCAAGCCTGGCCTGGGATGGCAGGTCATATATATCAAGCCATGGGAAAGGGTTGCCCACAGCTGTCCCCCTGCCCAGTGACCGGTGTCATCACAGGGAGGCCATGGCTTGCCAAAGGCAATGCCAGGAGCATGTACAGGACCAAGACCAGAAGCCTGTGTCTTGCGTCCCCAACAGGATTCCCAGTAGCATTTCTTTGTTCCGTTCTCTGTCCTAGGTCAGAAGAAGTCCTTCCCCTCCTAGAACTTGTATTCTTGACAGCTTAAATCTGCTGATCCCTCATTTCTCAGAGTGTGGTCCCTGGACTGGCATGATCAGCAGAGCTGGTTAGAAATGCAGAATATCAGCTACTTGGACCACCTGACTCACAATCTGCGTTGCCACAAGACCCCTGGGAATCCACACAACTTACCAAGAGCTGCTTGAGTTTCTAAAGGATTTAGAAGAGCAGTTTCCATTTGCACTTCCCCATGAAGTACACATCTTTTCATTTAGTATTCAAACAGTTCCTTCTTCCTTTCCCATCTCCTCTACCTCCTCCTACTTTTCCTCTTCATCTCCTTTTTATCAAAAACATACTTTTATCCTAGACACGTAAGTTTATTGTGTATCTTTTGGAAATCACACATACACACACACACACATACACTATCATCTAGAGAGGAAGGACAGTGTTAATATTTTAACAAGTCATCTGTCAGACATTTTCCATACATACTTTTTCAGCAAAATTTTAAGAAAAGATGGACTTGCATTGCACAGTGGTTTTAACTGAATATGCACCCACCTGACAGGTTTGCCCAAACATATCTCTGGGTCTAACCCGTGCCCCGGCTCTTGATCAGAAGACCTGGGATTTCAAACAAGTGATGTGGGGTCACTGAACTCCTGGGGTAAGCATTAAAGCTGGAATCCAGTCATGGCCCTGCCAGCTGGAAGGTCAGTCTGCTTTCCCATGCTGCAGCTTGGGCAGCCACCAGACCGTACCTGCCTCGTAAGATTGTTGTAAGGACTACATTAGCTAGTTAAATTAATAAGACACAAAGGAAGTATTAATTATAATAAATATACATATAATTTCAGAACTGAGATTTCTTGACAATTGTTCACAAACATTTTTCATGTCATTATTCTTCTGTGTATTTGCTTTTAAAGGCAGCAGGGTTGTCCTTCCTGTTATGCATTTATCTGGCCCCCGATTTTTTACTCAACAGTGCTGTGTTGGGTATTATCATGGATAAATCACTGTGCACCTGTCTGCATATTTCCTAAGGATAGAATATGCTAAAGGCAAAATCACTGAGAAAAATCATATGACCATATTTAAGGCTTTTGATAAGTTTTACTAAATGACCCTCCAGAAAAATTAAATGGATGTGTAATGCCACCAGCAGAGGATGACAGCATGTTTTTCCCTGTATTCTCATTAACATTCTATGTTATTGTTTCTTAATTATGTTACTGTTTTATTTCTCAATTTGAATTTCTTTGATGACTACTGAAGTGGGATGTCCCCTTCTAAAACCTCAGAGCACTCATTTTGAGAACACAAAATCCTCCAAGTTTGTGTCTGTGTGATTAACCAGCCCTTTTCCTCTTTAATGACCTGGCTCTATCACGGCTTCAGCGCCTCTCCACACTCCTCACCCCTGTGGGAGCAGAGGCGTCATCGCACAGGTAACAGCTGCCTAATTTAAATCCCACCTGTGCTGCTGGTAACATTCCTCCCACTTAATAGATGAGTGTGGATTCGAGGAGGCAGGAAATAGTAAGAGGGCAAACAGAAGGAGAGAAGTCATTTGTTCAACAAAATCCCTCATCATCTCCCACAGTCAGGCCTCTGCTAACTGTGGAGAAAGCAAAGACGAGGAAGTCTCCAAGTCCAGGTGGGGTAGAGCGTGCGTTCCAGCACACAGTGAGGACAAAGGGCTTGGTGCTGGCTTTGAAGTCAGACAGAACCCAGTTTCAAATCTCATCTCTTCCAATTCCTGACTCTGAGCAGCAAAATGAATTACTTTTAGGCTATTTTTAGGCTTAAACTAACTAAAATAACAGATCATTCATTGACAAACTTCTGGCCAAGGTGGAGCCACAGAAAACAAGTTTATCCTCTTCTTCCAAAAAAAAATCTGATATATATATATATATATATATATATAGCCACAGGTTTGAAGACATTGGACAGCAAACAACCAGTGAGAGTGAGCTCCAAGAGACAGAAACAGGAAGACAGGCTCAGTGATGGTCTCGGCTGACTGTCAGAAAGCTCGGGCCCAGGCACGGGAGAGGCAGCCCAGGTGAAACATAGTAGTTCCCTGAGCTGGGGGATGCATCCAGGAGGGTGTTTTCGTTTGAATGATTTGTTCTGTCCAGAAATGAATATTAAAGCTTAATCCCCAGTGCAGTTGGGAAGTGGGACCTCTGGGGATATTTTAGGTCGTGAATGGATTAAGGCAGGTGTAAAGTCCTTGATGGAAGGAGTCTATCCTGGGGTCTGCTGCTTTTTTGCCATGTGAACACAGCATTTCTTCCTTCCAGGGCCTGCAGTGTTCAAGGCACCATCTTGGAAGCAGAGACTGAAATTGCATTAGACACTGAACCTGCTAATGCCTTCACTTTGGGTGTCTCTGCTTTCAGAAATAAGAAACAATTTCTGTTCTTCAAACAGTGACCCCATCTCAGGTATTCTGCTTAGCAGTTCAAATGCATTAAAATAAAACCAAGAGATCCCAGGGCAAGGTGTCATTGAAAAGATACCTGGAGAGGGACCAAGAGAGAAACAGAGCAGGTACACGCAAGGGCAGCGCAGAGATGTGACGAACACGTGCATGTGTGTGAATGCCAGAGGCTGGCAAAGGATTAGTGGGAACGATTCCAGGAGCCCACACAGGGACGAAAGCAGTCTCTGTTCTCAGCAACTAGAGTAGAACACCTCTTAGTGATGGAACAGCACAGTATTTGGCCTCAGTTAGAAGGTAAATATTCTGGTCCCCCATAAAATGCTTACAAGCAAAAGTCAGACTGATTTCATGTAACTTAACTTTTCCAGAAGAAAAGCTTAAAAGTATGCACACACATACAAAAAGGAAAAAAAAGCATCCAACAGGTAAAAATTCACAATATCTGGTTTCTATAACAAAAGTAACAGGTATGCAAAAGAACAAGGAAATTCAACCCATTAACAAAGAAAATTCAGTCATTGGAGACTGACCCAGAAATGACATAGATTATAAGCTTGATAGACAGAGCCATTAAAATTGTGAATATAGCTGTATTTCATACACTGAAGACCCTAGAAACTTTATTAAAGATTACATAGTTTAAATTCTGACATAGAAGATAAAAAAGACTAAAAAAGTTAAAGATACACTGATAGAAACTATCCAAAAGGAAACAAAAATGCAGAGAAAAAAGAGAAATAAATTAGTGAGCTTTGGGACAATTTCAGACACACACACATATAATACATATATGGACAAAGTATATATATATATATATATAGAGAGAGAGAGAGAGAGAGAGAGAATGTATATTTTCTCTCTACATAGAGAGAGTAGTTATTTGGAGAGGGAGAAGAGAGAGTATATAATGGTTGAAAAATTTCTAAATTTGATGAAAACTATAAAGCCATGGACCCAAGAAGTTCAACAAAGTGCAAGCACATTAACTTACCGTAGTCTACCGCCTACCTCTAAGGGATATCACACACTGCATCTTACAGTGCTACCTTCTCCACTCCTTGCCTTAAAGAAACATTAAGAAAATGACGCAAGGCCTCATTATAATCAAATTACTGAAAACTAGGTTTAAAAAATTGTAAAAGCAGCCAGAAAACAAATTTTAAAACATGTTATGTCCAAAGGAAAAATATGAGGTTACCATCAGATTTCTAAAAAAACAAAACAAAACAAAAAAAACCCCACACAAGTAGAGGGAAGTATCTTTAAAAGGGCTAAAAAAAAAAGTTAACCTAGAATTTCATATGCAGCAAAAATATTTTTCAAATGAAGGAAAAATAAAAATGTGCTCAGATATACCAAAGAGGAAAGAATTCATCTCCAAAATACCTGCATATAAGATATGTTACAAATTCCTTTAGCAGAAAGAAAATATCAGATGAGAGTCTGGGTCTACAGAAGAAATGAAGATCATTACTTGGGGAAATAAAAATCATTTTTTCATATTTTAAAAATAAAATTGCTTAAACTAAAGTAGCAATGTGCTATGAGGTTTATAATGTATGTAGTAATTCTGTACTGGGAGTTAACAAACAGAGCTAAGAAGCCAACTGAGTTGATCAAACTGAATCATAAAAAATATTCTGCTCAACCAAAAGAAAGTAGAACAAATAAGCAAAAAAGGAGTCAACAACAAAGGGGACAAATAGAAAACAAATAGCAATATGGTAGATTTAATTCAATTATATTAATTATCATATTACATGTAAATGTTCTAAATACCCCAGTTAAAGAAGTAGGACTCATCAGATTGCATTAAAAACCAAGACCATCATAATAGGCTCTTGTAAGAAACTCACTTTAAACATAAAAAGGTCAGTGTAAAAAAAGGAAAGATGTACTATGCTAACCCTAAACAAAGTTTTAAATGCCATTAATACCAGACAAAATAGATTCAGAGCTAAGAATATTGTCTGTGAGCAAGATCATTGCTAATTGGAGTTCTAAATGCCTCATTTATCTATATGTTAAATTCTTTATCCCTACCAGCAAAGTTTTCTGTCATGATGTCTGTGAACATTTTTTTTTAATGCCATTTATGGTATCTCCTGCTTGTTCATTGACTCCAATTAATCTTTTTTTTTCTTTTTTGGTCTTTTTTGACAGAGAGTCTCACTGTGCAGTTCAGGCTGGCCTTGAACTCACTTTGTAGTCCAGACTGGTCTCAAACTTGCAATGATCCTCCTGCCTCAGCCTCCCAAGTGCTGGGATTACAGGCATGCACAACCACACCTGGCTCTGACTCCAATTAATCTTAAATTATTCTTCTTTGTCTCATCTAGAAGCTGCTGGATTGATTTCTCATGATCCCTTGCAAGTTTTGAGAAATCTTTCTTTTCCTGGTTGCTAACTGCAAGCCTGTCTTCAATACCTGAGATCCTGTCCTCACATTGGCCTAATCTGCTTTGAATATTTTCAATGGAGTTTTTATTCTCTTGGCTATCTGCTTGAATCTGCTTTATGGATTTAATTTTTTTCCTGTGCTATACTTCCATAATTTGATTAAGCTCATCTATTTTTTTTTTCTGTGTCTACTCTAATGTTGCTAAGCATGGGGTGTATTTTGGTAATCTCTGTAGTTATCTGGGAGATTATTTTTAATTTCATTTTTTCCAGAGCCTCATTCAATTGCTTTGTTGTTACTACTTCAGAGAGGCCAGGTGGGAGGCTTTCAGATTGTCCAACCTCATTGCCCCCTGGATTTGCCTTTGGTGAATTGGATGTCTGGGGTTGCATTTTGCTTAAGTGTCTTCTCATTTTGTTTTCTCTCTTTTCTAAATTTAATTCCTGGAGTGAAGCTTCTAAGTTGCCTATTGTGGGTTACTTTATTGGTAGTATTAAGGACCCTTGGGTGATGATTACTTCTCTGCGGTATCTTCCAGGTGTAGCTGGTTTTTGGGTTTTGAGTCTGTTGGAAGATCTTACCTCTTCAGTTTGCTGGAGATGAGAAGTTGTTGCTTGTTTGGCCTAGTCCCTGGTTCTTTGGCACTATGCCACTGTATTTTCTGTGACCCTTAGTTAATCTCAGTTAAGGGTTATCAGAACCAACAGCTGTTTAGAACAATTATGTCAATTTTGGCTATAGTGGAACCAACAGCATCAAATGCAGTCAGAAAACAACAAAATGAGCTAACCCTTAATTTGCAACTTTTAACCATATGAACTAGATTTGTGATTATATAACAAAATGTAAAACAAACCAGAAAATTATATGCAATATATAATTCTATAATGTGTCAATTTTGCCCTCAAGGTTAAAATTTAAAATGGATTAAGGAGAAAATAGAGAAGTGAAAGAAGAGAAAGAGACTAGATGTAAGGGTGGAGGACAAAGGGGGATCCTGCCAGCTTGGGGAAACTGGTGCAGAAGACTGAAAGAAAAGAGAGATGGAAGAGATAAAAGGAAGAACAGAACAGAGCCACACCCGCAAACTTCCACAGTCATATATAAAAACTGAAGGAGAAAGAGAAAAGAAAAAAATAAATAAGCTAACAAAAAAGAAAAAAAGAAAAAGAAAAACAAACAGTGCACTTCCAGGATTGTCTCTGGTTTCACTAGTAGACAACCTGTGGCGACAGAGCCCTGAATGTGCTGATCTATTCCAGCAGGCCAGCAGTTGCTTTCTGGCAGAGTAGTGGATACCATTGGCAGGCCTGGCCTGAGACCAGACTCAGTGAGCTTCCACAGCTCAAGCAATTTCCATGGGTCTGTGCCCAACTGCTAGAGGAAACCAGCAGCGGTTCTGGGTTCTGGGCTTATCCAGCCCATCCCCAAAATGGTTCCTGGCTAATCATTCTTTCTTGCAAGAGGACTGAGTCCTCTGCACTCACTGCCAGCTGGTACAGTCCTCCACATCTGCCACTCCCCTCCACTGTGTGTCTCTCTGTAGAGGCCTCTGGGGTCACCAGCCATCACTGTCACTGTGACTGTGCCTCCCCAGGTTCAAACAGCCCCTCTCATGCACTGACTCCCATCTCAGGGAGAAGGCATCACTAGCTACCGTCTCCTTCTTCATGGAAGCTTTTCTTTTTACTCTCTCTGTGGGCTTCAGTTCACACTTCAGATTCTCCCTGGGTCCAGGGACCCACTTCCTTCCTTCATGGCTTCCTCAGTGTATTCCAGCGTCTGGCTGGAGACTCACAGAGGCTGTTTTCTCTGCTGCTTCCCGCTTTGCCATCTTCCCAGAAGTCCTGTCTGTAAGAAAGAGAGAGTCATTTCATAATGATAAGAAGTCACTTCATCAAGATACCGATGCCTTGGTCCCACCTGCTACAGATTCTGACGTAACTGGTCTAAGCTGGGCCTGTGCATGGCGTCTTACAGCACCTCTCCAGGAACCTCCCGCTGACAGAGGACCGCATGTCCTCCAGCCCATTTGGGCTGCCTGTTGGGCTCTTTGGGCTTTTAATTTTCTGTTTCTGTGATAAAGACTCGGGAAATACTAACTGCTGACTGTTCCTGAACATTTCCCAGGTGCCTGGTAATGTTCATTTTAAGAGCTTCAGATGTACTCTTTCATTTAATCCTTCCAACAACCCCATTAGCTTTAAATCACCCTAGTTTTACAGCTGCAGATATAAACTGAGGCCCAAAGAAGTGAAGAATTTCCACGGTCTTTTCCTAGGTATCGGTGGGGCAAGGTAGGCCTTACAGCTGGACTCTAATATCTCTCTCTCTGTCTCTGTCTCTTGGTCTCCCTTTATCTCTGTCCTGCCTCTTAGATGTGTGTTCCTCTCCCTGTAGGGCTGTGCTATGGACCCAGAATGGATACTTCTCAGAGCAATGTTAGGAGAGAGTGGCAGTGAGATAGCACCTTTAGCTATGAATCCGCATCCATCACCATCTCCTCATCCAGGTCCTTGGCTCTGATTCCAGTGTTTGTATCTGTTGGCTCAACAGCAGGGTAGCAACTGGGTGGCTCCTTCCACTCCCAGGGGAGTGCTTAGCATCATCATTTAGAGACAGGGTCTCTCTGGGAAGAGAAACCCTTGGGGACCAGCCCCAAATGCAATGCAACCAAACTGCTCTCCCAGGTGATGTGATGTGGCCTTTGTCAAATATCTTCATAGCTGCACCTGTAATGGGATAATTGACTAGGCTGGGCACCCAACCTGAGGGCCAAGGAAAGATGACTGGTCTAATCCAAATGCAAGCCTCCCTGGAGCTATTTTGTTCATTCATCCATTCATCCAGGAGATGTTTATGGAGCACTCTCTGCGTGCCAGGACTGTTGTGGACACTGAGAATGCAGTAAAAACTAGAAAGGCTTCTGCCCCCTGGGCATCACAGTTTAGAGCAGAGAGAGAGACAGGCAAGCAAAAAGCTATGGTGACCGTTGGTTAAACATCAGGTGTTATGAGGCTGAATAGATACACCAGTCACATTTTGAAGGATGAACAGGATCATGCAGGGAAGCTGTCATACACAGAGCAAAACATCAGTTGTGTGAGGCAGACATGAGGTGGGTCAGATGTTGGGGAGCTTGGAGGCTTTGGTAAGCATGGAGGGTTCATGTGCGGAGATGGAGCCAGGGAAGCCTGGAGGAGTGGAATGTGCCAGATGGTAAAGGACTTCGAGCAGCTGGCCAGGGAATTTGGACTCGCTCCCCAGAGGAGCCGCTCTGGAGGCAGGGGAAAGGACTGAGGCAGAGAGATGAAGGAGAGGCTGCTAGGGAGATGCCAAATAGAGATACTGGGGGACCAGTAAGGTCACTGGCTGACAAAGAGGGCATGGAAGGGATGAAACAACTAGAGTCTGAAGGCTATCGACCAGGGAAGGAAGTAGAGGCTGGGGAGGACTATGCTGGAGTCACACTAGGAGATATTTCTGTGGGGACACCTCAGCCGAGTGCGAGCACAGCCGCAGGGCAGAACGAGGGAATCTTTACCACTGGCTCTGACAGTGACAAAAAGGGGTGGAGTCTGTCATCAAGACACCATAGCAGCCTGGATTTCTTGCAGTTCTGCAGGGCTGTTCTCTCAGAGAAGATGGATGTCACTGATGGTGAGGGGGTACAGAGTGCCAACTTGGCCATTCTCACAGGGCACAGAGCCCAGGGTCTTAGAAGGCAGCACCTGGGGAGAAGCAAGTGTAACCCAGGCGGCCAGACTTGCCTGTTTCTAAACTAACCGCACTTACAATCCCCAGTTACCCTTCTGACATTTAAGGCAGACTCTCTGTCTCCAATTCCTACTGTCCATATCCCACTTTATTAGGACTTGGCCCGGATCTTCCGCAAGATTTCCCATGCTCCCTCAGTGACATAGGAGCCCTCCGGGTTCCCCAAGCCCTTATTACAGTGTAATCACAGTGACACCATAGCTGTTCTTGTCGTTCACCACTACTAAATGGTTAGTGCCTTGGAGGATGGGACTGGATTTTATTCACTTCTTAATTTTCAGAGTTACCATGAGCACTGACGGAATGTTTGAGTGGATAGAGGGAGGAATGGAGAGATGGATGGAAGGATGGAAGAAGAAATCAATGAAAAGAAGAAAGGAAAGAGTGGGAGATATGGAGAGATATATTAAGGATCAATGGAAGGATGGATTTATGGAAGAATGGGTGGACGAACAGATATGCAGATAGGTGAGTATATGGATTGATGAAGATAACAAGTAAATAAGTGAATGATTAATGAGAGTAAGAGAATGAGTAAATAATGAGCAGGTGAATGAATGGTCATAAGAATTGATGATTGATTGGTAAATAAGGAAATAAATGATTGAGAAAAATGAGTGAATAAATAAACTACATAATGAAAGTGTCAAGTGGATGACTGAATGAGTTGATGCACTTAAATGGTAAATAGCAGGATACCATTAAGAATCATTTATGGCCCTTATCTCTTCAGCCAACTGTATACACTATGCTGTCTCCAGTGCTTAGAACTGTGAGTGGTAATAGCAGGTCCCCCATAAACACTGAGGAATAAAACACTGAGGAATCACGCATCCATGCATGCGTGAATGGATGCAGGGAGACCATTTGGCTGGATGCTATGACAAACACTTGACATCAAGAGACTGGATCTTTAATCCTAGCACTTCATATTTTACCTATGTCACTTTGAGCTCTATCTTTTTCTTCTCTGGTCCTGTTTCCCCATCTATAAAATGGGATCCTTGTTTTCACTGATCAAAGCTGTTATAAAGATGTAATATAAGCCACTTGGCAAAAATAGAGGCTTGACAAATGTTAGTTCACTCCAGTTCACCCACACTTTCTGTACTACTTGAAATCATTTCTGGATTTTAAAAATATGACAAAGCCCTTGCTCTGTCTCCTCTCACAGAAGCACGCTTTCCCATTTACACATCTAAGCAGTGGAGCATAACCCATGCACCTCCCTGGACTGAATCAAAAGAGACAAATGGTCTCTCCTTCGACCAAAACTTGATTCAGACTCCTCTGAGTCCCCTGCTTGGTTGGGCTAGATGGATGGCAGAATGGCTGGATGAACCATCTCTGCTGACTTATGGCTGTTGCTCCAGGAGGGTCCCATGAAGTCCAGATGCAGATCCTGCTAAATCAGTTTACAAGAAAGCACCCATTGTTGGTATCTGCCATCCTGGATAGCTTATCATGCTGGGTCACCTTTAGCAATGATCCTTTGTCCTTGATGATTCTCTTAGTAATTTTTCATTCAATGACCCCCCCACCTACTCCTTGGTTATAAATCCTCATTTATACAAAATGCCACACACACACACACCACAGAGAGAGAGAGGAGAGGAGAGAGGAGATAAGAGAGAGAGGAGAGAGAGAGAGAGAGAGAGAGAGGTCTTCTTAAACTCCACTTGTCCTAGCTGGAGTTGGACTCTCCCCCACTATAAGGCCAGCTGCAGTTGTCCCCATGCCTGTCACCACGCCCCCACACAGACTGCCTTGACATCTTTAACAAAGTGCTGGGAATAGTTTTTCCTTTAACACGTCCGTACTCCACTTGCACACTTCAATCTTAGTTGAGAGTCCTCAACATTTATATTTTATTATTTTTGCTTTTATCATCATTATTGTTGAAAATTTCCTCCAGAGCTTCAGGCAAATATAGGTAGGCAAAGTACTTTGGGCCTCTTTTTATCTTCATTCTCTTCACTTAATTTTAAGTGAAGAAAAATGGGGTGGGTGGAGGGGGAAAGTGCTTGGTTCTTGCATGAGGCTGAAATTTCCCAAAGCCAGTGATCCCGGTTGGCACCGCTGAACCCTGGGGCACGCCTGTTTGCCCTTCTCTGCAGTGAGGAAATGGCTGCATCGTTTGCACCTAGTGAGACGACAGCACCGAAGAACAGGGTATTTTAATAGAAAGCGCCAAGACTTTTCCTCTAACTCTAAGACCACCTGGAAGGTGGGGGGGACCTCCCTCAACGTGTGTTGCCCGATCTTACCACGAGGGGGCGCTCCCAGACAAGGCACGGGCGGTTGTAGCCACCTGTCTCGCTGCTGCCACCTCCGGGGGATGCACCATCTCGGTCTCCCACTGACCTGTCCGAAGGGTGGGGCTGGGGCTGTTGCCCCAGGAGGATCCCACGGAGTTTGCATTAGGCTCTGAAGGCTGGAACAAGGTCACTACAGAGGACTGGATGGCCTCTGAGTTTTCTCTGGATCACTGTGAAACAGACTGGGCCTCTGAGAAGGCCAGAGAACTAAAGCACCGGCCCACTGTGTGCTGGGGCTTTGTATAACTCAGGTCATTCCCTCCACAGACACCGAGCGGCTGCGGGGGAAGTGGCCGTCCAGGAAGGGGACAAGGTGAGGGTCTGTGGAGGTTGCCCTTCAGACAGGCATTGCACTTCTGCGTTGCCAAACGTGAAAGTGGTCGCGGCTGTGGTCTCAGTCTGTGAGATCACAGGCCAGCTGAGGTGGGAGCGCGGCTGACGGGAGGAGGGGGCTGATGTCTGCACCCCGGATCCACAGAAAGGAGAGGGCCGTTTTCTCCAAAGGAAGACAGTGTGGTGCAAATGGCAACTCAAAGTATGAGTGGGTGGGGGGCAGCCAAAAACAGGGCCACACATGTCGACAAGAATTGTTTTCCAGTTGTCACTAGGTTCAGCGGGTGAAGAGTGTGACGATGAGCCTAGAGATGCCCTCTGTTCCAGGGCTTCCCTGGGAACCTTGGTGATGGTCAGATTCCTTGCTATCTCTCCTGAGTGCCTCCTGGGACCTCCTTCCTCTCCCCACAGGAAGCCTCCAGTGAAGGTCAGCGTGTAATCTTGAGAGGTTGGGGTGAGTGCAAAGGGGCTGCCATACTCCGAAACTGCGTGCCTGACTCTTAGTTCTTTCACTTCCCACGCCTTCGCCTTACTCTCTGTCCCTCCAGCCAGGTGCAGGTCCTGCCAGTTCCATCTGCCAGTGTCCTCTACCCACTGGGAGCTGCCATATGGGCAGGAGACAAGCAGGACTTTGAGGTTATCAAAGGAATGTCAATATGGGAAAGATTTGGGCATGCACAAAAGGTCCTCTAAGGTACCTATTAACTAATGTTCAACATATTACAGTAGCTTTAAAAAACTAGTTACTCCCATACCTTTAAGTGTAATTTACAAAACTTATTATATGTAGTCATTTTCAAGGGGCTTTTGATTAATGGTCAGTCAACTCAGTTAAACCATTCATCCCATTTGCAAACTTGGATAATTAAATTATCATCAACATTTTGCACCAGATTTACTAGTTTATTATATTCAATTTCCTTTTTTAAAAAATACTTTCCCTTTCTAATCTAACAAGCAAAACTTTCTAAAGCTAAACCAGTTTAGAAAATTTAATTTAAGAACTTAAACAATAGCAAATCTCAAGATCTCATACAGTCTGGTACCATTTATAAGTTAGTAAAAGAAGACCCATGTGCTTCTGAGCAGAAGAATCACAATTCTAAAATCAATTACATATTTTAAATTGGAGTCACAAGGCTAATTTGCTCATACTCTATGCCCCCCAAAATTCTTCAGTGTTATGAATACCTTAAATACCAAATACATAATAACACGGAAATGAGCTTCTAAACTTTTCCAAGGGCCTTTGCCCAATGGGGAAAAGTTCTCCATTTTGCCAAGGGAATTGGGGGTGACTTCTTCCAGTTCATTGTACCATCTGAGGGGCTAAAGTTTTATGCGGTGGCAGAAATCTATACCTATGCTCCCCTGCCTCCTAAGAGAAAGAACCTCAGATTTTGACTACCAGGAATAAAGACCGTGTTTCCTAGCCTCCCTTGCAGCTAAGTGTGACCATGTGCTAAGATCTGACCAGTGAGATGTAAGCAGAGATGTTATGTGGCCACTTCTGAAATTTTTCTGAAAAGATAGCTGATGTGTATTTCCTTTTCCCTCTGTTGTATCTATTCCTCCACTTGTCACTCACTTATCACATGTGTGATAAGCAGGATGTATTCACTATCTTGGACCCGGGCCCACACTCTGAGGATTCTGACACCTTCATGGAGCAGAACATCTACTGCAAGCTGGTATGGACTATTCAGAGAGACCACCCCCATTCTCGGCTTCTCAGCTGTGTAACTTTTCCCCTTCTCACCTTCTTCCTTCTCTGACTCTGGACTTGTGTCTTGATATATTTAGATCAGTTTCACGTGCAAAATTGGCACTGAGTGACTTCTGAGATTGGGCCTGAAGTGGCTGTGTCCTTTCCACATATACCTACAGAGACCCCTGGGTGGAGAAGCCTGACTAGCTGCTGGAGGATGTGGGGTCTGCAGCCAGGAGCACCACTGGCAGGCATGGAGCCTCCCTGCCCAGGCAGCACAGCCCTCCCCACCCTGCTCTGCCCGCAGCTATAGAGGGAGTCCGTGCAAACCCACAGTGGAAGTGCTCTGCCACTGCACAGAATGAGAAACATAAATTGTTGTTTTCAACTATTGAGTTTTAGGAAGGCTTGTTTATGCAACAAAAGCTAAATAAAACACAGCCCTAGGCTGCCCAGCCTAACTTTGTCATGAGAAAGAAACTTGGATCTTCTTTGAGCCAGTCATGTTTTGGGTCTTGGGAGAACCAAGTCCTCATGTGCACCCGTGACCCACAGATTTTCGCTGGGAAGTGAGACCTTGGTGTCCAGGGTGACTCTCACTCTCTTGCTGTGGATAGACATGCATGTGGAATCCTTTTTAAATTGGTTACCATGACAGTGAGGGACTCTGCTTCCTCTGAAGAGGTTGATCTTGTGGGCAATTAGATTCTGGACATACTGTTACCTAATTCCTCTCTCTGATCTGAGACTATAATCACCATCACACACACACACACACACACACACACACACACACACACACACACTCCCCGGCCCAGGAGGTTAAAGCTGGCTTCCTTTGCTAATCTCTTTATTGCCTAATTGAATTTTGAAGCTGTTTTTTGCCCTTTGTGTCTGCCCAAGCTGCCACTCTGATAGATACTGAGAGTGTTTTCTTGGATTCTGCGTCTATCTCTTTCTGAGCTCTGTGCTGATATGCCTGCAGTCAAGTTAGACAGGGAATGCAAATCTGGAGCCTCAATTTGCTTACCCATGAGACAGAAGATGCTGAGAGGTCTCTCAGTCCATCTTCAAACACTGGCAGCTCTCAGCTCCGTCGCTTCCTGCCCAGAGGCTCTGATGACTTCCCCGACCTTTACAATAAGCTCTCAGGGCTTGCTGTGACCAGCTGGCCTGCTGAGCTCTCCTGCACCTCACCCCATGACCACACTGGCCTGAAGCTGCTGCCCAGCCCCCAGTGTGCCCTACCACAGGGCCTCTGCCCCTACTACTGCCCATCCCCCTGCCTGCAGTGTCCGCCCTCAGCTCTGCATGGCCGGCTCTTTCCCTATCCTCAGGTCCATTTAAGTGTCATCTCTGTAGAGAAGTCTCTCTGTCCATATTGCCCAAAGAACCAGCTTTTCCCATCTCACTCACCCATCAAAAGTAATAAAAATAACCTAATTGATAACTTTAATAAAAATTAAAGCTTTTAGTTGAAAGCTTCTGTCTGTATAAAATTCTGAACATAAATATTTACCGCAACTTTATTCATAATTGCCAAAACACAGAGGGCCCAAGATGGCCTGCAGCACGTGGACGGATCAACTGTGGGACTTCACCCAGAAGAAATGAGCCATCAAGCGCTGGAAGACACAGCGGAAGTGGAAGTACACATGGCTCAGGAAAACAAAGCCAGCCTTAACAGACTCCCAGCTATATGGTTCCAAGTGTATGACATTCCGGAAAAGATGCAGTTGTGGAGACAGGGAAAAGATCAGTGGCTGCCAGGGGTTGGAGGAAGGCAGGATGAACAGGTGGGATGTGGGAGGTTTAGGGCACTAAAAGTACTCTCCATGCTACGTGAGGTGATGGTAGGGCCCTGTCACAGCGTATATAGTGTCACGCCGCAGAGCAAACCATAGGCTCCTAGATGGGCACCATCCCCCGGCATCTGAGGCTGCCTTGCGCTCGGCCCACAGCTCCCTCTGGGGATGTGCACTCGGGTTCACCACCTGGCACGATGCGAAAGGCAGTTTTCAGGGCTCTTTGGAGCCTTTCACTCTTTCACAGGAAAAGCTTCTGATGCTTGAGTCTTTAATACCCTCTGATATTTGTAAAGTGTCCTTTTGTCCCATCTCTAGCAAGCTTCAGAGCAGGTCCCTCCTGGTTTTGTTGTTCCTTGAATTCACTGTTCTGCTGCTTTTGTTAATGGGATATAATGCCTATTTGCACTCATGATAACAACACCCATTCTTTCTTAAATCAATGTATTCACAGAAGCTTCTGAAAAGTAAGTCATGAAAGAAAAGTGTTAAGTGAAGGGTGAGTGCTGGCAGCAGAGGGAGGTGGCAGACGGCGGCGCGTGGATGTCGCACTTTGAGAAACATGATAGGAATCCTCAGGTACTTTGATCAAGGACTGACTATGATTGTGTTGTATGTTTAAGCTGATTGGTTGAGATATATAGTCATCACAGGACCATTTACAGCAACAACAATAATAAGTAAGCAACTGAAATGTTCATCTCATAAGAAGGCCCACATCCCGTGACTGCATGAGGCTGGGGGGGACATCTGGAGACAAACCATAATGCCCTTTCACCCCATGGTCCATTCCTCTGCTCCTGCCAGGTACAGCTCCTCAGAGTGACTTTTTGTGTATTTCCCCAAGGTGTTTGCCCTGTGAACTGCAAATCCATCAGCAGAGAGGTCGAACATGCACCCATCCCCAGGATACCTTGGCTCAGGGCAGTGCTCGGCATTCACGGGCCGAGTCCTGCCTGTTGGTTAATTTCATGTGGACATTCTGCGTGCTTTTCTACTTTTTCAAATGTTCCTAAATGAGCAGGAGACATTATCATAGTCTGTAAAAATCAATAAGGAAATTGAATAGCAATGTTCCCTAGTGCATTAAAATGCAATTTGATTTGCAAAAATTTGATTTATATATCCAGCGATGCATCTTTTATATAAAGCAAGACCCAGTTCAGAGACTTTTCCCCCTGGAAGTACAAACTATAGGACTGCAAAGCTGAGATGGAGGTAGGGAGGTGAGGAGTCCAAGCTGCATTATGCAAACTCATTCCTGACGTGCTGTAAACTTCTGCAGACTGATTTTCTCATTATTACTGCTGCTGCCGCAGAAAGCTTACCTCTACCTGGTGCTCCAGGGAAGCCTGTTAAGGGCAGAATATCTTGGATTTACTCCCAAGAGAGAAAACCTCCTGTGTCACACCCAGCACCCTCTTTCTCTCATGTGCACATTGGAGGGTGTCATTCCTTTGGCTGACCCCGCAACGGTCCCTCATGCTCTCCACAGACTGCTCTTGTCATAATCACTTTTCCTGTGGCTGCAACATAATAACTGACATCTACAACTTAAAAGAGGAAGTGTTTACTTTGGCTCAATTGGTGTAAGTTTTGATCTGCAGTCTATAGGCTCCAGGGCAGAGTGGTGTGGCAGAGAAAAAGCTGCTTACTTTATGGGGACCAGGAAGCAGAGAGAGTCAAGGGAGGACCCAGGAAGGGAGACAAAGCCTTCTGGTCCATCCCACAGCAGACCACATCTTCTGACTGGATCCTACTTCCTAAGCAAATCAACTCTAAGCCCCCATAATCCAATCACTTTTCAAAACCCCATCTACAATGGCATGAGGCCTTGGGGGGAATCTAAATAAAAACCATAACAGCTAGCCACACGCAGCCAGTGCTACCCCTTTCCCTCTAGCTCAGTCGGTGTCCTTCTGGCCTAAGCCTTCCTACGGCTCCCATCTCAGCATAAGTCAAAAGTCAAGGTCTTTGCAGTGTCCAGAAGTTGAGCAACAATATTAAAAACTGTTCAGACCAGGAAGGATACTTTGAGAGTTAAAGGGCTCCATAGCACCACGTAACCATGCAAACCAGGACAGTGCTGAGGTGCAGGAGGCCTTGCTTTATTTGGTCCCATCCACATTTGTGGCCCCGTCTCCTACCTCTGCCCTCACTTCTTCCTCAGCTTCCTCATTCTGCTGTGCACAAGCTACCAGAACTGTCTTTGAGCTCTAGAACTTTTCTCTTCTGCCTACAATCCCCCTCCCCACCACCTTGCACAGCCACCAGGCTCCCTGCTCTACCTCATGCCTTCAGAGACTCTTGTGACCTGAGACACCACCCCTTCCCCCTAACACTTGAAGCCCCCTGCCTTTTCTTTTCCTTCCCAGTGCTCATGATCTACTCCATATTTTATATTCAATTGGCCTCACCCAGTAGGACTTTGCTTGACCACCACTGAGCCTCCATCCATCACCCAGTGATGGGTCAACAACAGATGCTCCATGAATGTTCATCCAAGACCAGATGGATTCATTTGGGTGGACATTGACTCTAATGACACAACTTGGGTCAGATGCTGTCCCTGAGTCCTCTCTCGTGACTTCCCTCTACCCTCCAGAGCAGAAATCATCACTCTCTTCTTAGGATGGGGAGTTGAGGCTCAGCTGTGCTGTTCAGTATTTATCAATGAATGCAGATCAGGTATTATGTGTCAAGGACAGAAATCTCACAGTATTATCAACAATTTGACAGAAGAGGAATCTGGGTCTCGGAGAGGTCACAGCCACCTCCCATGACTGGTTAACAAAGCTGGAACCAGACTTGGGGGACCCTCCGTGTGGTACTTCTTCTCTGCCTCCAAACATTTCATGGGTCTGATCAGCAGCTGGAAATAATTTCCCAGTCTCCCTGCAGGTCCTGGGGGAAATCAGCAGGTGACATGAGGGTACAAGAGTGACACAGATGTGTGTTTGCAGAAGGCAAACTTCCTGTGGAAGGATTTGAACAATGTGGAGAGGCCTAGGCATCAGACAGAGACAAGAGAGATAATATGGGGCTGCCACGGAGGCACACGTTTCCACAGCGCAAGAGTAACCATAAACCCGTGTTCTGAGGCTCTGCCGCTATCAGGAGGTGGCATGGACCCAGCACATGAATCAAGAATGCAAAATGACATCTGCTAGGAAATAATTGTCCTGAAACCATAGTGGGATTTTGTTGCCTCCACATCATGGCCTGTAATTAACAGAGAATCCCATCACTGGGCTCATTTGTGTGAAGACACAATCATTACAACAAGACTTCCTCACGGTGATGCTGTGCGGTGTTGTCACGGAAACTGTGTGCTTGTTAGTAAGGAACATTTTTAAGGTTACTGGGAAGCTGGCATTCCTCACCCAGTGCTGCTCTGTGACCATTGTGCAGTGTCCTTTGTGACAGGGACCAAGGCTCAGCACGCTGGAAGAACGGGCTTGCTCTCATTCCAGGTCTCACTCTGGCTGGCTCTCCGTGCCCTCAAAGAGCTCATTAAAAGTGTGACACGGAAAGGGTCAGAGCTGTGATCTGAGTGTGGCCACACACGTGTGTGAACGTGTAGTAACCCACTGAGCTACACGCTTAGGGTAAGGGCTCTTACCCTAGAGCATGCAGGGTGCAGCTCCATTAAAAAATCTACATCGCTCTTTTCTTATTACCAGCAGAACTGTGTTCCACCAACAGGTGTGTGCTCGACTCCGGTAACATCACTGTGATCTGAGGCGCCACCTCTGAGATGGGGCATGTCACACCCTTTGGTATCCTTCACTGGGAAGAGACAGACCCCAACCCCTGGCAAACAAGAAGTACCAACCCCCACCCCCACCCTGCCCGGTAAGCAACCGGCTTATCTGGAGAAACACAGGCCGTGATGAGAGCTATGGCGGTGAAATGCAATTGGATGCCTGTGGTGCTTTGGTGTTTCACTAACATCGCAGGTCTAGGGCCAGTGGTCTGATCATAGGTTCAGAGGATAGCGGTACGCAGTGTGGCATCTGGGGGGGATCTCCTTCTGAGGGTTGTAGCCCTTATTGACTCCCTGTGGTCTTGTTTTGAAGTCCTATATCATTTCCATTGTTTTGTTGGGCTGGGTTTTATTCTCTGTTGTTTGATTATGTTAAATCCGATGGCAGAAGCAGCTATTTCAAAGATAACAAGATATACTATGGTAACAATTTTGGATTTACTATTGCATTCTTTATTGCATATAGTCCTTTATTGCATTCATTGTCTTGTTTTTGTTGTTTCTATTATGTTCTGTTCTGTTTCAGTTTTACTATGTCCAAAATTATCTGCAGCTATTTTGAAGACATCAAAAGGCATTATAGTAACTGTTGTTGATTGCATAATGTTTTGAAGTCCTGTATCATTTACACTGGTTTGTTTTGATTGGTTTTATTCTGTTTTATCCTCTTTAAAATAAAAAAAATCAGTGAGAGGATGTGTGTGATGTCATTGTCTGTCCAATCTAGCGCTATTTTTCAATAATTACTTGCTGCCCTGAAAACCTGAGAGATGTGGATGCAGGTGCAGGTGTTTGCTCTCAGGTTCCAGCTGCTCTGGCTCACAGCCCCATGGTATATGCCTTCTGCTTTCCCTGGCCCCACCAGCCCCCTTCATTCCCCAGGGCATCCGTCCACTGGTCCGTGGTCTGAGATTCATTCCTCCCCACTGGGACCTGCGCTCCACCTCCCCTCTCCAGAACCAGCCCTTCTTTTCCCACTAGGTTGAGTGGTTGAATCCATTCGTGGCTCCATGGTATCCGTGTGGTGTGGTTCTGCGAATCAGAGCATCACATTAATCTGTCCACAATGATTGCTATTAGCTCTCAGTTGGACCAGTTGTATGTATGGCCTAATTAGGGCCAATAAGATGGAGGGAAGCCTTGAGCAGGACTGCCACGAAAACAGGACATGGGACTGGAACCTGCAAGGCACAGCCCAAAGCTTCTGGTAACCATCTTGAAAAGCACATGGGACTTTGGTCTGAACCCAGAACTGAGGAGAGGGGATCCCACTGATGGGAAGATCCTGAGGTTCTTTTTTTCTTTTTGTCTTTTTGAGACAGGGTCTCACTATGCAGTTCAGGTGGCTTGAGTTCACTTTGTAGCCCAGGCTGGTCTCGAACTCACAAGATCCTCTTCCCTCAGCCTCCCAAGTGGTGGGATTACAGATGCATGCCACCATGCCCTGGCTATGATCCTGAGGTTCTTAAAAGAGCCTCTTGATCAAGCTCTACCTGAAAGTAAATATTGCTGGACTTTTCCAACACATCGCCTGCCTTGTCTGTTTAACCCAGTTGAGAAAATCAAGAACCATTTGCTTTCAAGTGACATAAAATTCCTTCCTTTCCTGATCCTTCTAGGATCAGGACCACTGGATAAAAAATAGTAGAAGCCTAAACTTCAATCTAACAGAAACATAAAACTTTCCAATACTGACTCATCAAGGAGTGAAACACACTGTAAAATCCAAGTCAACAACACATCCAGGCAGGTTAGCGCTTGTCATCAACATGTTCATTTGGCACAGAGCAAAGCTGTGTTCAGCCGAACACAGCGAACCTAAACTTCAGGTTCCTTCCTAAGAATATGAGAGTCAGAATGTTCCCTGGGAAAGGGTTTCCTGATACCCTAGGGAGATTCTTTACCTACACCTGCTGTGCTTTACCTTGCATCCTGGTGCTTGGCTCGGCTGGGCTGAGTTCCCCTCCCTCCCCCCTTCCCTCCCCTCCCCTTCCCTTCCCTCACTTTCCTTTTTTTTTCTCAGTACTGGGGACTTTCCACTGAGCTATGTCCCCAGCCTTTTCTGAAAACAATTGTTTTTTGAGACAAGTTCTTGCTCAGTCACTGAATTGCCCAGTCTAAGCTCAAATTTTCAATCCTTTTGCCTCAGCTTCTATAGTGCTGAAATTACAGGGATGGGCCACTACCTCTGGTTCCCAGTTCTTTTCTTTATGCTGTTTTAATACTGGTTTTATATTTTCATGTGTTTATTTCTCTCTCCCACCAAGCTGTACACAAGAACAGGGACCTTGTCCATTTTGTTTCCCATACTTCCTACAATGCACAACAGGCCTACAGGTAATACTTTGCTGAATGAATGCAACCCCCCTGACCCTGTGTTTCCTGGAAGTCGCTAAAAAACCAAGAAACCAATGGAACACATGAGACTTGTAACCGTTCAGTCACTTTGACACACCTACGTAAAGATATCTCATCTGTGCAGTTCAATGAAGGGTGTCATGGTAGCAAGGGACAGTTAGTAGGGGACACGTTGTCACTCAAATTCTCATCCCTAGCCATTCACACTTGTTAGGAACACCTGTCCCTTCCATCCTGGTTTACAGCACAGCCTCTGCCCACCCTCCCTGCCTCAGGGCTGATGCCGAGCTCTGCCACCGTGCCCTAAGGCAATGTAGGGAAGGAAACCCTCAAACCCTACCTGCACTATGCACATAGAATCTCATCTAATCCTCACAGCCACCTGCGAAGCTGACACTGGTATCTTCATTTCACAGAAGAGAGAACTAAGGTCCAGAGAGGTCAGGGAGCTGCTCAAGATCACACAGATCCAAGTTTCAATTTTAAACCAGTTAGCTAACTAGGGTCCCTCCCAGCACACCTTCCTGTAAATGGTCTTCTGAGGGGTGAGGCTTGAGTGTATGCACGCATGCGGGAACACACACACACACACACACACAGTCACACACACAATGTCATTAGCATTTTTCTTTTATTTATTATATTGGAAGAGCAGGAAATTACACAGGCCTATTATAGACTAAGCAAATTCCAAGTAAATTACATAAATGGAATTTTTAAAAAGCACACAAAGCAACTGCAGGACGATCTATACATTTCAGAATTGGAAACCCGGGGCTGGGCTGGGAGAGGTGTGCTCAGAGCGGCTTAGACAAATTATACAGACTCAAGCCGCTTCCTCTCCTGTCCAGCCCATCTCCTGGTCCCATTACCCCAACAGTGCCTGGGGAGGAAAGAGGGACAGAAGGAATTTTGAAGCCAAGGCATCAGGTCTTTGCCTCTGATTCTGGGTTATTTGAATCAAGGGAACTCACTTTCCCTCAAACACTCAATCATTTCATTCCCCTTTCCAGTTTTATTTGGAGGCATTAAGAGAAAAGAATTGTCATGGGGGGTGAGGAGGGGTGCTTTCTCCTTCCCTCCGCCTTTGGACTCCCTCATCCAGCGCCCAGTGCATATGCTGGGCCAGATGGCCGAGCTCCTGGCAGCCAGTTCAGCTGCTCAAGAATGGCTGTGTTTAACCTCATCAACTCAACCGCTTCAGTGCATCGTGGGGTAGAAGGGTGATACCAATCAGTTTAATTAGTTTAACGAGGGCCGGGGGAACTGGTCCACATTCTGAGCTTGTTGCACAGAACGAATGATTTGCTTTGCTCCCTCTGTGATCATCTGAGTGTTCAAAAGAGCTCTCTGCCACCAAGGCAGAGCTTCCACTCCCTTCCTCTTCTGTGAGGTGGGCACAGCCAAGGGTGCCAACATGAACATGCGTTCTGTAGCTCAGTTCTTCCAGAGGTGCATTTCTGAGAATTCAGAGTGCACAGACTGAACCTCGGAACGCCTGCTCTGGTAAAAGGTGACGTCAGGCTTTCGCTGAACCCATGGTCTCCCAGTGGGGAGCCCAAGGAGATCTCTGGGGTTTATGTTTATCTTTTTAGTTTCAGGTTTCTAGTCTGTGCAGGGTTTTTGGTGCGTGTGTCTGCTCCCTGCGTGGGTGTATATTCTTCTGTGAGGGGCATGTGATCTGCACAGCTTGAACACCACGACCTACAGGTAAAAAGAACAATTCACTCTGGACTTCTGCAACTGGGGAGTCACTTGAACAGAATGGGGGGACTTATATCCAAAACTGCTACTGGTGGTAGCTTAGAAGTGCAGAGGTGTGAGCCCAGTGCTGATCCCAGGAGAGGGGGACCCCCACATTCCCTGTCACTGACCCCAGGGGAACAGTGCACTCAGGGCAGGCGGGAGACGAGCCGGCTTGGACATTGTTACTGTAGACAGTGACGAACTGGGTGTGGGGACAGGATACACAGGAAGGCCGTGAGTGTGCCCCTATGCAGGAAGGTTTCAGGAGAGGCTCCTCACTCAGCTGCAGGATGGAGGTGTGTTTATACATCAAACAGCTCTTTGGAGTAGGCATTGGGGTCTTCCTGTGACCGCGTCACCACCTTGAACTGGCGCCGAAGAAAACCACCATAGCGCTTCTGGTTGTCCCACTTGAGCTTGGGACGGATGCGCCGCAAGAAGCCCCCATAGCGTTTGTACAGGTCCTCATGGCCCACACTGTCCCCATCCCCGTCCCCCTCCCTGGCCACCTCTGAGCTCCTCTTAGGATACTTGCGCAGAAAACCCCCATAGCGTTTGACCTGCTCCTTGGGGTCCTCGTCAAAATCAAGTGCACCCGCCCCCACAGCACCACTGTTCATCGCCTCAGACTCCAAGCCCTCCCCGAGCCCACCGAAGAGACCCCTGAGCTTGTCCTCTGCAGGGGTGCTGGGGAGGAGTCTGCTTTTCTCCAGCTCCTGCAGGAAGGGCCCGGCACGCTTGGCCAGCTCCGCATAGGTCTCTTCTAAAGCTGCCCTGCTGTCCAGGCCACTCTGGTCCCTGAGCCTGAGGGCAGAGGGGGTGAAGAAGGACAGGACGCCCTGGCATCGCTCCCACTCCTCAGAGGGCAGCAGGGTTTCCCGGCATTCCAGGGAGCAAATCTGCAAAAGACCCCAAAGACAAGACCTCAGTGGTGATATCACCCCCCAAAAAACATCAACACACATGCCCCGCCCCACCCCAGAGCCCTGGTCCAGGTCCAGGAAAATCAACAGGCACCACTTTGTCAGCACTTGGCTGCCCATTGGATGCTCCCTGTGAGTGCCCCGTAAGGGAAGGGTAACAGACTTTCCTGAGGGCATGTAGCTACAGGCGGCAACACCAGCACTGGAGGTGGGAGCTTCCCACGGGCTCCGAGGGCTCAGAGCTGCTCCTCTCACTTTATCCAGGTCTGAAGGGCGCAGCTAACACGTTACAAACAGGGATGGAGCCATGCAGATGGCAGAAAGAATATATTTGAGGGGACACAGGAGAGGGCATCGACCCTCAGTGAGGGGACAACAGTACATTCTTCTGCTGGGCTGCTGGGAGAGTTTAGCTGGGACACTGCCTGATCTGGCCGTTGGGGATGATGTAGACAGCTCTTTCCACGGGAGTGACTGGATGTGAAGGGGCCATCAGCCCGGGGTGAGGGGCCTTGAAAAGTTACTCTAGAGCTGCTGACTGCAAAGCCAGCCCTCACGATGATACTTCTGCTGCCGGGCACCCAGCTCCCTGGGAACCTGCATCTCACACCTCTATTCTGGCCCAAGGTAGCCCAGGGTGGTGAGGTCTGGGTGCCCAGGCTGTCCACAGGGCAGGGCAAGTCCTGCACAGGTGGGATACATGCAGGACAGCCCTGCCCTGTGACCTCCCCTCTCCACGCTCCACACAGAGGACAGGGCATTGAGGAAACGTCCCTGAAACCTACCAGGGGATTGATGGGTTTGGGCCCGTCCTGGGTCCTCACGGCACACAAAGAGCACTGGGACAAGCATTCTGCTGCGGCAGGGGGCAGCGCCAGGAGGCAGGCAGCCAGCACCAGCCTCGGCCACACCATTCCTCTCACACTTCCTGCAGGGAGGGAGAAGAGAAGAGCGTGAAAGCTGATGGCGCTGTGCAGGGTGCCCTGAGCTCGCAGAGCCACCTCTCCTGGTCCTGTCGGGACACCATAGGACAAGCGTCCTCAATCCCCTTCTACAGCGTAGGAGCCAGAGCAGACGTGGGAGTTAAGGCCAAGACTGGAAGCAGAAACGGACAAGAGGAAAGTGCTGCAGGGGCGTCCCCGTGCAGAGGGCAGGACAGCTCTTTGAGGTGGGTTGTGGCAGTTTCACTTAATGAATGGGGACATTAAGGCACAGGCAGGGGAAACGACTGTACTGCACATGAGGGGCAAGTTAGGACCTGATCCGGTCTGCCTGACGTCACAGCCCACCCTGACCACCGCCGAGCCAGAAGATATGTGGTTATGTGCCTGTGGGTTCTTCCAGACTTCTGTCACCTGACTTTTCCTCTTTTTCCCCAGGATGTCACAGACTGGTCTGTTCTATGCTTTTTCTTTTTCACAGTACTGGGGGTTGAATTCAGGGTCAGTGCTACACAAGCACTGTGTTGCGGAATCACACTTTGTTGAGTCTCTTGAACTTTCCTTTCCCACTCTAGTGCTGCCATTTACCTTGGCCATAGCTCTGCCTCTCCATGCTGGCTTCCCTGCTTCCAGCTGCTCTCCAATCCCAGCCTGAAATACCCTTGCCAGCACATAATTCTGTGATGATATCCACAGCATGGAATCAGGCCTGGCCTGCTGCCTAAATGTCAAGAACACACTGCCCCATCCCAGCACCCCAGTACTTTGGCTCTGAGAGCCAACCACAGCCAGCTGTTTAGTTTCCCTTAATGAATGTATCAGTCTCTATCTCACCCCTGGGCCTTTGCACATGCTATTCTGTCTGCCTGGAAAACCCTTCCTATCCTCACCTATTGCTTGTCCCTGCAGTTCTAGCTTATCTATAACATCTGCTGGGCAGCTTTTGCACTTTGAAGTTGGATGAAGTTCTACTCCTTCCTGTCCTCCCAGTAACTTGCATTTCTCCCTGCGAAGCAGAGCATGACTTCACAGTTAGCTGTGTGAGCCTTCAGACGCTGGCTCCACGAAGGCAGAGCCTCATCTGGCCTTCTCTGTAACACTTGCTCGGAGTTCCTCACACAGACCTCAGTCTTGCACCTTTTCGGTTCCCGTCTGCAGTCCCCTGACCTCAGACTTTCACATGCCCCGACTTTTCCTGTACTAAATGAATTAAATGACACATGGCCAGAGAGGCATTTGCTGGCCGCTGTACCTGATGTGGTTTCTCAGTCTCTCTCCCATCACACTGCAGAGGCTTCATCACGACACTCACCAGGCCTACGTCTTCCCCTTTATCCAGTGTCTGTCTGTTTGGTGGCCACAGATATCACCTCCCCCACTAGAATGTTACCTCACCCCGGTCACTGACCTTAACTATCTTATCCTCTCAAACCCTGGTCACCACACAGCAGGCCCTCAGTAAATACTGGGCAGGTGAATGCTTTATAAATACTTTATTACAAGCTGTCTCTTTCACAGTCCGTTCTTTAGAATCCGAATGCGAGGATGCGTGGCCACTCCAGTGGCATAACATGCCTCTCTCACCACAGCCCGTGGCTGACTGGCTAGGCGCTCCACGCCCTTCCCATCTGGTCCTCCTAACCCGGTGCCTCAGAGATGCCCTTCGCCTCTCCCTGTGTGGCTCACGCCTGCACACTGCCCTGTCTGCTTAGGTGTTGAGAAGGATTCCAAGGTCCCGCCCTATAGCCTGGAGTGGGGTTCCTGCTCCAGAAGCATACAGCGGGCCCCCATCACAGTCTTCTAATAATTACCCCACTCACCATTTATTGAGCACCTACTGCCCTCATCCACTTCTTGCCAGTTGGGAGGAGTTACTTTTGACGCAGTGGGCTGCCCCTGTCCTTCCTGTAGTGGGCATCTGGGTCCAGCCCCATCTGTTGGACCCCTCCGCACCTCAAAGCTCAATTTCTTATAGAGCAACCCTGATCCATGCAGAGCTGAACCCTCTGTGAACGACCAGGGGGTTGCGACCGCAAGTCCCTGAACTCCCACGTTGAACTCAGCCCACCTGCCAGCTGTGATGGGCAAGTGTCATTAGCCCTGCTTTATGGATGAGAGAACTGGTGCCCAGAGAGGCCTGGTAAATCCCCCAAGCTCAGGCTTGCGTGCCTCTCCTGAGGCTGGGCCAGTCTGCACCTGGCCCCGGGGAAGTGAACATGTGTTCCCCTCGGTCCTTCCCAGCCTGTGGCTTCCTCACACCTCTGTCGGGCCAAGCAGATTAGGGTTCCAGACAAGTGAGCCACTCTAGTTTTGTGGAAACACACAGCCGGTGGCTTATGTTTCCCTGATACCGGGCAGTGGCTAGGCCAGCCTGTTACAAGATTAGCACTGAGTCACCCAGGGATCGGGGAGCGCCTGCAAATCCTGGCCGGAGGCATCCCACACCACCAGCTGCCATTTAACAGGAGGCCAGTGTGGATCTCTGTGTCCGAGCAAAGCTGGAGTCCACTCCTCTGCTTTTGCCCATTAGCTTGACCCTAGATAACGGTCGATCTGATGGTTACTGAGCTTTGCAAATTTCTGAGCAGCCCCCATGGGTTACCCCACATGCCCACTTTGCAGAAGAGAAAACAGACACCTACCAAGACTGCAGAGCCAGGAGGGAGCCTAGAGCGGAATTTGTGCTCAGATCAGGCTGGGGTTCCAGAGCCCACCTTCATACCCACCGGGCAGTGCCCAGGCCCCTCCACGCAGCCACCCCAGCCTCAGCTCCAGCCTCCACCTGTCTCGAGTGATTTCTGACATGTCTTCTGGACACTGTCTACACGGCGGTCCAGGGGCTCTGCTGACTGCACCTCTGCCCTGCACTGGCTTTCAGGGGCTCTGCGCTCAGGGCCTTTCCTAACACAAAGCCGACAGAGGCTGGGCACTGGCTGGGAGCGTGCCTCTGCTTCACGCTGTGTGTGTCCTAAGGGAAATGTCCCCACAACAGCCTACAGCTGGCCTAGTCTCCCCTTTACAGACAAGGAAACGGAGGCACAGAGAGATGGCGCCATCTGCTCAAAGCATCACAGCGAGTGCACAGCACCAGACAGCCAAATATGAGCTCTGCGGAGCCACCTGCCATTGCAGGAGAAGAGCCCCAGGCACCCTGCCCTCTGCCTCGGCACATTGGGCCCCCTCAGCCTGGACACCTTCATCACCACCATCCCGCACCTCTCCCACTGACCTGGACAAGTCGAACTCCTTCAAAACTCAACTTCAGCTGCCTCCTCCAGGAAGTCCACCCTAATCAGCTCCCTCCTCTGGGCTCCCTCAGCCACCGTGTGACCTCAGTACCTAATTACAGGCATCTCAGTCAAAGTCCCTGGGATGCAAATGCCTGTGCTGTGTTTGGGGTTAATGCATGAATGAATGAACGAATGAATGGTGTCCTGGCACCTAATACAAGGCAATAATAGCATCAAGAGCTCTATACAAGTTTGTTGGTGAATAAACAGCTTCAGAGGTGAGGGCTGGGACACCATGTCTGGAGCATCAAGCATGCGTCTGTCACATGATAGGTGCTTTAACAAGTGGAGTATGCAGGCTGCAGGCCAGGGGAACCCAATAATCTTTAACACTGGGATGTTAAAAGAGGAGGGGAAAAGGTAGATCATGAGGTCTGGCTCACTGCTGGACCAAAAAGTGATTGGTGAATGGACTTCCCTGGTGAGGAGAGCCAGGCAGGGCAGGGCAACCCTCACCCATGATCACGCTACTCCTCAAGCAGCCACCAGCTCCCAGCCTCTACAAGGCGCCAGGCTGTGCATTACCACCTGATGCACAGCAACCTAAGTGAGAGTTTTTGTACCCATTATACAGATTGCAAGGCTGAGTCTGGGAGAAGGAAAGTCATCCCTTGTCCAAGTTTACCTGGCTTCCAAAATGGGAGAATTCAGTTTTCTACCAGGTTCTTCTGGGTTAAAAGTAGACCTTACCAGAGTCACATTGCCCTTGAGACTTGGGACCCTATTTCCTTTCCTTATAGGATAAACTGTCAGATGGGTCCTGGTGAGGGAGTCTCATCTTTCCCGGGGTCTGCTGAGGGAGGAAACTTGGAAATCAGGTGTTCCCCATGGCCATGGCAATGACAAATCATGGCTCTTTGAGATGAACTGAGGGGAAAAGAGTTTTGCCTGTCTTTGGAGTGAGAAGAGAAAACAGCCCATTTGGTAAGGGAGAAGGTGACATTGGACAAATGACCCCAGTGTGTGGCTTGGCCCCTCAATGACAGGAGGGGCCTCTGCCGAACATGATGAGCCTTGCGCCTTGCAAAGAAAGCCCCCTTCATGGGGGCATTTATGAAGTGTGTCCTGGCCACTACCTCAAGCCTGAGAAGAAAGATGGCCAGTCGGGGTGAGAGGCCTTCTGCCCTAACAGTTGGGACTCACTGCCTCCTTAATCACGTGGGCTGGATCCTCACAGCAGATCTAGCTCTGTGCCTGGTCGCATTCATACCAGTGCTGCCCATGGGGAGAATCCAGCACAGGAAGCGTGTTGACTAATCCAGCAACCGAATGTGTGTTGACGTCTGTGCTCATCACTGTTTCCATGTTACAAAAGCTTCAGCCTGGGATGGTGATGCACTCCTGCAATCCCAGCAGCCTACGTGGCTGAGGCAGGAAGATGTGACATTCAAGCCCAGCCTGAGACTCTTAGCAAGTTAGAGACCAGCTTAGTGAATTTCACAATAAAAAATAAAAAATGGCTGGGACTATAACAGTCCCAAGGCCCTGGATTCCATCCCCGGTACAGAGAGAGAGAGAGAGAGAGTGTGTAAGAAGAGAAGAGAAGAGAAGAGAAGAGAAGAGAAGAGAAGAGAAGAGAAGAGAAGAGAAGAGAAG
>PVJX010001877.1:0-85910 GCA_004027295.1 Dolichotis patagonum
GATAATGTGTCAACAATAAACCAATATATAACAGTTACAACCATTAATGTAAATGGCCTGAATTCACCAATTAAAAGAAACAGACTGGAAGAATGGATCAAGAAACAACAGACAACCATATGCTGTCTATAAGAAACCCATCTAACCCAAAAGGTAACCCATAGACTGAACATCAATGGATGGAAAGCAATACTTCACGCAACAGGAAACAAAAAATGGTGGGAGTAGCTATCCTGTTTGCAGACAATGTGAACTTCAAACCAAGAATGATCCAAAGAGATAAAGAAGGTCACTACATACTAGTTAGGGGAAAACTTCAAGAGGAAGAGATAACAATCTTAAATATATATGCACCAAATTCCAGAGCACCCAGCTATACAAAGAAAGTATTAACAGAAATGAAAAATCAAATAAGCAATAACACAATTATAACAGGAGACTTTAACACACCATTGACACAAAGGGACAGATCAACTAAACAGAAAATCAGCAAAGAAATAACAGAATTGAATCACAACTGTGAACAAATGGAATTGATAGATGTATATAGAATGTTCCATGCAACAACATCAGAATATACATTCTTCTCAGCAGTACATGGGACATTCTTTAAAGTAGACCATATACTAGCCCACAGAACATATTTAAGTAAATGCAAAAGAATTGAAATTATCCCATGAATGTTATCAGATCATGCCATCATGAAACTAGAAATTATTGATAAAAGAAACTGCAAAACCCCCACAAACACATGGAAATTGAATAATACACTCTTGAGCAAACAGTGGGTCACAGAGGAATTTAAAGAAGAAATTAAACAATATCTACAAGCAAACAAAAATATAAATGCAACTTACGGAATCTGTGGGATGCAATGAAAGCAGTCTTCATAGGAAAATTTATGGCACTGAGTTCCCACATCAGGAAAACAAATGAACACAAATAAACAACCGGATACTATACCTCAAACATCTAGAAAAAGAAGAGTAAGACAAGCCCAAATCCAAAAGAAGGGAGGAAATTATAAAGATCAGAGCAGAAATTAATGCAATAGAGACTAAGAAAACAATATAAAGAATCAATGAATCAAAGAGTTGGTTCTTTGAAAGAATAAATAAAACTGATAAGCCCCTAGCCAACCTTATTTTAAAAAGGAAAGAAAAAACCCAAATTCATTCAATAAGGAATGAAAAAGATGAAATCACTACAGACTCTGTGGAAAAAGAGAAGATCATCAACACCTATTTCAAAAACCTCTACTCTCATAGGTTTGATAACACAGAGGAAATGGACAGATTCCTAGAAACATAAGCTGGTTCAAAAAGATGTAAAACTGCTGAATAACCCAATTTCCATTAATGAAATTGATAATGTAATTAAGTACTTACCAACAAAGAAGAGCCCAGGCCCAGATATATTCACTGTGGAATTCTACAAGAAATACAAAGAAGACTTAATGCTGACACTCCTCAAACTCTCCAATGAAATCAAAAGGGAAGCAATTCTTCCTAAGTCATTCCTTGAAGCAAATATTATTTTAGTAGCAAAACCTGAGAAAGACCCAACTAAAAAAGAGAACTACAGGCCAATCTCCCTAATGAACATAGATGCAAAAGTTCTCAATTATATATTGGCAAACAGGATGCAGCAAATCATCAAAAAGATTATATGCCATGACCAAATGGGATTCATCCCAGGAATGCAGGGATGGTTCAACATATGTAAATCAATAAACATAATCCACCATAACAATAGAGCCAAAAGTAAGAATCACATGATCATCTCTATAGATGCAGAAAAAGCTTTTAATAAATTCCAACACTCATTCATGATAAGAACCTTACAGAGAATTGGAATAGATAGTCTTTACCTCAATATGATAAAGGCCATCTATGACAAGCCAACAGCCAGCATCGTATTAAATGGCCAAAAATGTAAACCTTTACCTTAAAATCAGGAACAAGACAAGGATGTCCATTATCACTGCTCCTATTCAACATAGCACTGGAAATACTAGCCAGAGCAATTAGACAAGAGAGAGAAATAAAAGGAATAAGATAGGAAAAGAGCAAGTTAAATTATCATTATTTGCATATGACATGATATTCTACATTGAAGAGCTCCAAAACTCCATTGAAAGCCTTCTAGATATAATAAATAAATTCAGCAATGTACCTGGATACAAAGTCAATACTCAAAAATCAATAGCATTCCTATATACTAACAAAATCACTGAGAAAGAAATAAAAGAAGCCACACCCTTCAGACTAGCATCCAAAAAAATGAAATTCTTAGTAAAATCTAACAAAAGAAGTAAAAGAGCTATACAGGGAAAATTATGATACCCTGAAAAAACAAATTAAAGAGGACCTCAATAAATCTAAATACATCCTTTGTTCATGGAAAGGAAGAACAAATATTGTGAAAATGGCCATTCTCCCAAAATTTTTATACAGATTCAATGCAATCCCAATATAAATACTACTAACATACCTCATATATCTAGAGAAATCACTTCTAAAATTCATCTGGAACCAGAAGAGACCTAGAATAGCCAAGGTGATTCTAAGCAGCAAAGGTAAGGCAGGAGGCATCACAATCTCTGAGTTTAAGTTAAAGCTACTGTAATGAAATCAACATGGTACTGGAATAAAAACAGATCTGAAGATCAATGGAATAGATTGGAAGATACAACCACAACCACAAACACTCAACCACCGTATCTTTGATAAAGGGGCCAAACATGTTCACTTGAAGAATGATAGTCCCTTTAATAAATGGTGCTGGAAAAATTGGCTCTCCGTATGCTGAAAACTAAAACTAGACCCATGCCCATCACCATGTACTAAACTAAAATCTAAATGGATCAAAGATCTAAATATTAAAACAGAAACACTAAATCTGTTGGAAGATAAATTAGGTAAAAATCTTGAAGACATAGGGGTAGGTAGAGAATTCATGAACAAGAATCAAACTGCACGAGATATACTTCCCAGAATCAGTAACTGAGACCATATCTTATTAAAGACTTCCTGCATGTGAAAAGAGATTGACATCAGAGTGAAAAGAAAACCCACAAATTGGGAAAAAATCTTAATGGATTGTCCCTCAGACAAAGGACTTCTGTCTAGAACTTATAAAGAATTTTAAAAAATCAGACCCTCGAAATTCAAATACCCAATCCAAAAATGGGCATTTGAAATGAATACACAGTTCTCAGATGAAGAATTATGAATGGCAAATAAATACATGAAAAAAAGTTCATCATCATTAGTCATTTTAGAAATGTAAATTAAACTACACAGAGATTCCATCTCACCCCATAAAGAATGGGCAGGATAGAAAAAACTACCAACAAAAAGTGCTGGAGAGGCTGTGGGGAAAAAGGAACTCTTCTACACTGTTGGTGGGAGTGTAGACTGGTGCAGCCACTGTGGAGGTCAGTCTGGAGATTCCTCAAAAACCTGGGATTGAAAGTCCCATTTGACTCAGCTATTTCACTCCAAGACATATTCCCAGAAGAACTGAAAACATCATACCACAGTGATATATGTGCACCCACGTTTATAGCAGCACAATTTGTAATAGCCAGATGTCGGAAGCAAACTAAGTGCCCATCAACTGAGGAATGGATAAAAAAAAGATGTGATATTTTTATACAATGGATTACTACTCAGCTATAAAGGATGATCACATTGAGATATTTATAAATAAATGGACACGACTTGAGACCATACTCATAAGCGAAATAAATCAAACTCAAATGTATAAATACAATATAGTCTCCCTAGTATAAGAAATGGTAAGCGTTCATAAGATTTTAGGGTAATCATGATTCCCCATTACATTGCTTTGAAGTCTTACAAGGTTTTCATTCATCAGTTGGAATGGTTTTATTCTGTTTTGTTTGATTTTATTATATGTGATGGTACAAACAGCTATTTTGAAGAAAACAAGACATATGGCTGCCATTGTTGATTTAATATCATCTTGCTTTGAAGTCCTACCATGATTTTGTCCTTCTATTACCATTGGTTCTATTATGTTGTGTCTTACTAGATTTTAATATATGTGATAGTATAAACAAACATTTTATGGAAAATGAGATATTATAGTAGTCATTGTTCATTTTTTGTTATTTGGTTCAGAATGCCCTATAATTCTTTCATTCTCTTGAATGGTTTTATATCATTTTGTTATGTTTGATATTATTGTGTGTGAAGGTATGCTCAACTATTTCAAAGAAAGACATTGTGGTAGCTACTGTTAATATGTGGTTGTCTTGTTGTAAAGTGCTGTGTTGCTTACATTGTTCTGATCTGCTTTGTTCTGTGCTCTTTTGTTTTATTCTCTTTAAAATAAAAAAAATTGCTGCTCTGGTGATATTAGACATCAGTTTGACAGTATGTAGAGTTACAAATGCCTTCTTCTATCTTATTTACCTCCGTCTCAGTTTCCTGTAGTTTCAAACACCATTAGTCTCCTATTGGGGCCTCCTCTCTATTTGAGCATGTCACACACATAATTGTGTGCTGTTTTAGAATCTTTCAGTGACCTTTTAAAATAATGCCATCTAAAATAATGGATACAAAGCCTGTCCCTTTGCCTCAAGGCTGGACCACTGTACTGAGTCAGTCATGCTCCAGAGCCCCCTGGGGAACCAGGCTAATGGTGACGAGAAAAATCATCACCACAGCTTGGCTTCTGCCCCTCCATGACCGGTTTCTCTCACTCTATTGCAAATTTCTCCTGTGAGCTCTTCCTTGCAAATAATCCCCACCCCACTGCAAGGGCACAAGCTCTACTTTCTAGCAGAACATGATGTAAATCAAAAGATTACTGCCATTGCACTATTTCTTTTTAAAAATGCCTATTGTCATAAGAAGAGAACAACAATTGCATAAAGGAGCAATTTGGTAAACATTGTCTTGCTTGCCCATAGGTCTAAGTTAACCAGAGAAAATATTTTATGAAAGACATTTAAGAAAAATAAAATCATTCTGAGCATCATAAAATATTAGATTTGTATCTCTGGAAAAGTAAAAGAAAAATAAATTATATAAAAATTATACAGTACCAGTAAGCGCATTAAACAGAACAAAGTACAGTACATGACAGAGAAAAGAAAACAGATTTTTGTAGAATATATTACAAAAATATAGCTAAATGTAGCTGAATGAATTGGGCAAACAAAATGCCATTTTCTTCTTGATGTTTGCTCCTGGAGATGGCAGGACCAATTTGTAACAGAATGAACATATTTTTATTTATTTTTAATAAATAGAAACTAGAATGGTTCCCCAACATTGTAAAATTTTTTGGTAGTAAGTTTAACATTATTCATTAGTTATGTCATGCACAAGCACTATTTCCTTTAAGTATTTGGAGAAAAAAAGGAAACAGTAGAGAAAGTAGAGCCATGAAGGAGAAAATGCCTACAATGTTTTCTCTCAATCATTTATGTGCTTATGTGAACTTATTACCAACACAAACACCATCTTGGGAAGCAGAGTAGTTTAGTTCCTGGGGAAATCTCTAATCTTCATTCTGATTACTACAAATTCCTATGCAGAAAAGAATTATGAGTTTGTACACTTTCGTAGCATTTCAATGTCTGGATTAAATAATATACCTTAGTGTCTCTCACAACAGCATTCTTCCTACTAATTCTTTCTTTCACCCTAGTCCTGTTTTCTCAAAATAATGTTGAAGGATTAATTCAGATTCAGATTGCTTAAGTAATAAACTATTAGAACTGAAGCTCAGGAATTGGCATACTAAAAACATTTTAAGCTGTGTCCTTTAAATTATCACACATTTACACTTGGGATTACAAAGAGTTTCATCTATGTAGATGGACATACTGCATGGGAATATTTTTCTAGAATCTTAACTTCCTCATGAACTCTCTCCTAAAACTGGTTCCCAATTTTCTAGTTGTTTCTTTCCAAGTACTTTTTTTGTCTTTCTTTGCCAAAGAGAATTATATTGTTGTCCTGGGTGCAACTGTTATACTTACTGATGCTGTATAATCTTTTATATCATTTTTTGTTTTGTTTTTAGCCAAGTACTATTTGAAATTGCATATCTCCTACTGGAAGAGTCCAGCAGGGAAAATGGAGATCTTTGATATAAGTTAATGAAAGTGGCTGGCATTTATTATCTTTCAAATCAAAATCTCAGGACAAGTTTCTGATAGCTGGTCTCCTTTATATCTATCTATCTATCTATCTATCTATCTATCTAACTATCTATGTATCCATCCATCCATCCATCCATCCATCTATGCATTAGTCCTCTGTTCTAAGCTTTATCATTCTGTAATTCTTTCTGGAATCCAAAACAAATGGTATTATTGAGAATATATATTGGCATTTTTCCTTGTGTTGCTAATTAGATTAGACATTTTTGGCAGATATCCTGATTTTGCTTATTTTTTTTTTACAGTGAGGCCTAGCCTTTTACCAATTATCATAAGTTTAAATAATCTAAATTTACAAAATTTACATATACAAGATTTTGGTCACAATCTATTTGTAGTATAATTCTTTTTTAGCTCAGACTGCCATTACAAAATGGCATAGAACAGGTAGATTTTAAGCCTCAGAAAAATTTTTTCTTACATTTCTGGAGGTTGGAAGTCTGAGACTGGTGTGCCATCACAGATTTTGGCAAGGGTCTTCTTGGTTTACAGAATTACTGCCTTCTTGCTATGCTTTCTCATGGTAGAGAAAGTGGGAGCTCCAACTTTTTCCTTTTACAAGAGTAGTAGTCCCATTACGGGGACCCTATCCTTATGACCTCTTCTACTGAAACACTTAAAAAGGTCCCTCTTCCAAAATCACAGCATTTAAAAGTAACGCTTTGGCATAATTTGGATGTTGAATATCTACCAAAGGCCTGTTAGTTGTTAAACCAGGCAAACATTTTTAAGGAAAAAAAAAATGTTGTTATGGGGAGAAAGTCGGTACTCCCTTGAGACTATTAATGTGCCATCATAGCTGTTCTTTTTTTTTTTTTTTTTTTTCCATCAAGCATTATCTGCAGAAACTTACACAAACCAGCCAAGGTCACTGAGTCAACTCTAACTCATTTTTTTCAGGTCACCTAAGTAAAACTTTGCTCATTATAATACCGAAATGCTCATATCCACAGACGCATTACTGTCAGCCATCTTTCCTCTTTGAACAAGTGATCTCTGCTTGTTCATTATCTTTCTTTTTTTGAACCCATTTCCTATGATGTTGAGCCTAGCATGCCCAGACATGTGTCAGTAATCTTTCTTTTTTAAACCTGTACTCTATAACATTAAACTGAGCATGCTCGGAAGTATGCCTACCCCTACCTGTGCCTTCCTATATGGATACGTATAGGCTTCTCTATAAAATCCCCACAACTGTTTGATCAGAGAAAGTATTACTTTGGAAATAACCCCAGTGCCCTCCTAACTTGCTGCAAGTAATAAATCTGTCTAGTTATACTTGATGGCTTTGTACTAGTTCAGAGGAGAGACTACTATATCCAGTTACACCATGATTAAAGGCCTATTTGCTAACCTTTGGCATTACTGTGAGGTTCTGGAACCTTTAGGACATGGAGCTTCATGGAGGAAAGCAAATCATTGGAAGTGTGTCCTTGGAGTGGATATCACACTTTGGCCACTTCCTGTCTATTTCTTTATTTCCTGGCTGCTGTATGAAGCAAAAAGTCCTCCTTTACCATACCTTCATACAATAACATCCTTTGCCACCATGGGCCCAAAGCAACAAGAGTAAGAGACCATACACTGAACCCTCTGAAATTATGAGTTAAATAAACTATTATTTTCTATTATCACAGGGATTCTGTCACAGTGATGGCAAGATAACTACCACAGGTTTCACCATGAATTTTGGGGTATACAAGCATTAGTGTGTCATAATATATAACATAAAACAGGATGGAGATAACATTCTTCATGACCATTAAAACCTAAGAAAATAATTGTAGGCGTCAACTCTGTGAGAGGTTGTATATTACTTCTCAAAAATTTTAGATGAACATAAGAAAATAAATTGAATGTAATTTTCAAAAATTTTCAAATTATCTTTCCTAGGAACAAACAAAACTTTCAAATATGGCAAGTAAAGGGTCTCATTCACACTTCCTTTCCATTTTTGGTATTTACCTTTCTGCTCAAGAGTATACCAGAGAGAGGAGAAAAAGTATCTCTACAGAGGGGAATAGAGGAAATACCTAAAAATAATCCAGTAACAGTGTAATGTGAATATTTAAAGAATGGCTGGTATCTAACCACATATACTTCTGTATATGAATCAAGATAGAAAAAGAGAAAAGAAAGAGGTCACTTAGACTTAATTAATGCAAAATAGAGAAATGGAAGATAATTTTGGGGCAAAATGGTCATTTTGCAGATGGGTTCACTCAAAATTCTTAGTAATTCTAATATTTTTAGTTATCATATCCTAATTTAGGAAACTTCTAAGTGATACTCAACTTTTAAAGTTGTTTTGATAGGAAATCACCAACACACTCAAAAAAGAAAACCCAGAGTGGGAAAAAATTTTAGCCAACTCTCCCTCAGACAAAGGCTTTTATCTAGAACATACAAAATTGAAAAAAAATCAGCTCCCCCAATTCAAAAACCCAATCCAAAAATAAGCATCTGAGACTAATATACACGTCTCAGATGAAGAAATACAAATGGAAAATAAATACATGAAAAAAGTTCAACTGCATTGGTCATCTGAGAAATGCAAATGAAAACAACACTGAGATTCCATCTTGCACCAGAAAGAATGACTATCACCAAGAAATCAACCAATAACGAATGCTGGTGGGTCTGTGGTGGGAGTGTAAACTGGTGCAACCACTATGGAAATCAGTATAAAAATGCCTCAAAGAACTAGAATCAGAGGATCCATTCAACTTGCCACAGAAAAATTAATTCCCAGAAGAATAAAAAACATCATACCACAGCAATATATGTGCACCCATGGTTATAGCAACACAATTTGTAATAGCTTAATCTTGGAAGCAACCCAAATGCTCCTCAGCTGAGGAACTGATAAAAATGATGTGGTATTTTTCTATAACAGAGTACTACTCAGCTACACAGAAGGATAAATTCAAGGCTTTTATTGGTAAATGGATGTGACTAAAGACCATATTCATAAGGGAAATAAATCAAATTCATATGTATAAACATCATCTTGTCTCCCTAGTATAAGAAATGAAAAGAGCAAATAAGATACAAAATCTGAAATAGATATTGAGAAAAAGAAAGAAACTGCTCAAAAGGAAAGAATAACTGGGATGGGGAAAGGAGATAAGGAGGAAGGAAAAATAAAAAATAAATAAATAAATAAATAAATAAATATTATAGATAACAGAATTACTACTAGTCAGAATTACTATGAATCAGAATACTACTGGTTTCAGTTAATTTGCCGAAAAGAATGGTTTGTGCTTATATTATTTGATGAATTTTGCATGCCTATCTTGTAATCTGAGCAACTATTTTGAAGGCAACAATATACACTGTATTAACCATTGTTGACTTCCTAATACCCTGCTTTGAAATTCCGTATCAGTGTTTTTATATTTTTCTCTCCTTACAATTAAAAAATTTAAATTTGTTTTGATAGTGCAAAATGGAATCTACATTATCTCAGTTTTTGATAGAAAAATCACATAAATCTACTTCAAGTAGTTATATAAATTAATCCATATGTAAAAGAGTTAACAGTATAATTAAGTTCATTTTCTGGAAGAGCCTCTTAAAATCCACACTTTTTTGTGGAATACTTGCAATCACTATATCAAAATATCATGAAGAAAAATGTAAAACAGTTGTTTATGCATTCCACACAGAAAAACCTTTAGCATTTGCTACTTTTGTGATAGTCTCCTAGGATCACATTTCACTGCAGTCTTAAAAATTTCTCCCGCTTAAGCCCATATTCTAAGATGTGCAAAATGCACAGGTAGAATATAGGGTTTTATTCAAAGGAAAAAAAGACACCTCTGCTTACATGACTGGCATTTAAAATGATTGTGAAAAAATTCTTACCAATGTGATTTGTAATATGAGAATCATGAGTGTCTTGGAAGACAGGAGGATAACCCCAGCTGACATAAGGTGCATTCAGTATTTAACGGCTTTGGGGATTTTTTCAATGTGAACTGCACGTTGTATAAAAATCCCTTCCAGTCTTCTGCTCACAAAACCCAGCTCTGCTGCTATTATTCCACATTAGTTCCATTTGCTGATTTGATGACTAAAGGCTTGGTGGCCAGATGCAAATTCTGCTTTCTGATGTTAATCTAACAAAGGGAATTGCAGAGAGTCTGTCACTCACCAGCCCAAAGAGTGGAGGAGTCACAGAGGATCATTGTGAGAAGTACCCTACGAATCTAAGCAATGCAAGGTAATTACATGAATTGACTTGTTAGTTCTGAAAGTGAACATTCACATGGCTAAAGAGAAAAAAAGACTGATTTTTGTGCAAAGAAGCGAATTCTTTCATGGTTAAAAGATGTTGTTAAGTATAAAATGGTACTCAATTTCATCTGAATCACATCAAGACAGCATACCTTGCTCTAAATGAAAAACACAGAGACATGAGGAATGAATTATGAATTTAGTTGATGACTACTCTTAGTAGAGCACAAGATACAACGATAAATGTGCCATTTCAGAAATATGGGATTAATTGCATTAACGTAGGATTTTTCATATTTGAAAAGTGGGAGTTCAGTATAAAAAGAATTCCTAAAATTCACATTCGTGGCTGGAGAAGGTAAATAAAAGGGTAAAAATGGAGTGAAAGTAAAGCTGTCCCCTGTAGACTGAGCAATTATGTTTGCAAAGAGTTACATTTTCTTGGATATGAGATAATACTCTATGGTAAGCTGTCAACAATGAATGTTTAATTTTGAAATACAGAGGAATAAATCCAGATACTTAATGTCTTTTTATTTTAAAAATGTAGGGTTTCAATTGCTTTAATTTATGGTTTGAAGCATCAGGCATAATTAAAATAACTATACCTAGACTCAATTTTCAGACACTGCATTATGATTGTGCTTTAAACTAAGTGCAAACTTGGTGATGTAGTGCTTTGGGCACATGGCACATGCTCTATAAACAAGTGTCAATTGATTCAATACACAACTCAGTGGACTATATGGAACAGATCTCCTTTATACTTTGTACGTAATGATGAGTCTAATTAATGCTTTCTTGGCAATGCCTCTCACGTGTTGACTGTGAACTTTCATGCTCTAACCTGTGTGGATCAATTTCATAGACATGCTGCTATGGAGACACCAATAATTCAGAAGTGGAGATACCAAAAGAGAGAGGGTGCTATGTGCAGAGGTGTCATGTAGCTGATCATAATTTTGATTGCTTATAGTTCTAAAAAGGTATCAGCTTTCCAGTTCATATGTTTTTGTACCTCCAATCTAAACTTTTCTTCTATATGAGGCGATGGACTTTATAGAGGAGCTGTGGTTAAAGGAACTAGCTCTGGTACTTTTTAAGCAAATTTCATTTGCTCTCTTTCTGTGTCTCTTTCTCTCTGTCTCTGACTCTCTTTGTCTCTCTCTGCACTTCTCTGTCTCTGTCTCTGTTTTTGTTTCTGTCTCTGTTTGTCTTTCCCTGTCAGCAGTTTTTCATCTGGTCAGCAGAAAAATGGAGGGCTAGGGGAGATGGAGTCATTAGAGTAACTTGAAAAACCTAGACCATTAGTATGCAGAATTGTCCTAAAATTCTTTGCATTTTATTTTATCATGGAAGACATTGTTTTGTATGACCAATTTGTAAACTTTTTCTTCCTTAATGTTTGCTGCTATGGAAGACAGAAGATCATATTTCCTAGTTTCAACTAGGGGGGTATATTATTCATGTCAGCCAAAAATATATAAACTTAAATTGTTAATAAATTCTGATTAAAAACTATTGCTTTTTGATAAAATAAACAAATGTTTTTGAATTAATAAATGAATATGTAGATGATAAATACTTGATTTTTATAGTCATGACAAATGCTAAAATTAGTTAAATTCTATTTTCCCATTTTGGAATGATTTATGACACCAACATGCTATAAAATACTCCTAGATAATGCACAATATAGTTCCACTCATCTGATATGGAACTCAGTGGAGGGTAAAGAATAATTGAAGAATATTTAATACAAAAGATTCTTATGAATTAAGCAAGAATATCCTGGAAAATCAATCTCTCCTCTCTCTCTCTCTCTCTCTCTCTCTCTGTGTGTGTGTGTGTGTGTGTTATCCATATCTGTGACATAATGTCTGAGAAAAAAATTTAAATGAGGAAAGGTTTATTTTGACTCATGGCTTTGGAGATTTCAGTCAATGGTCAGCTGGCCCTAAAGCAGAAACATGGTAGAAAGGCATGGCAGAAGGAAACTACTCACTTCAAATGGCAGCCACGAAGCAGAAAGGAGAAGGAACTCGAGAGGAAGAAGCCAGAGACAAGATCAAACTCTCAAAATCTATTCCCTTCAACAAGGTCTCACCTCCTAAGCTTTCATTACTTCCAATAATATGATCAAATTATGATCTCACCAATGGATTATTCCATCAATAATATTCCATCAATAACTTTTCCTCTAATCACCTTTGAAAATCTTTATCTCTCAGTATATGAGATTTTGAGGAGATATTTTTTAACTAAATCATAATGGTACACACACATGGAGGAACATGTACTGATGCATAAAAATATATTTGAGTTATAATTTTTTGTAAGTAATAGACTATGCCTATAAAATGTCCTGACATACTAGTTTCTGAGGATGTAAACATTGTTAAGTTTGTACTTCCCTTCTCTATTGAAACAACTTGCACACTGCGGGTTCCTATAGTGAACTCTCTCTTATCCCTTGGGAATTCATACTATTCTGAGCTTAACATTCATTTCCTGTATTCACCTATTTTCTGCCAGCAGCACGTATGTTCAGAGCATTTGTGGAACATCATTGCAGTGAGAGCAGAGGGAAACTCTGTGGTTCCTGGTCACTGTTATTTCTCTGTCATTGTATTTATTGATTCGTCTGACAAATACCTTAACTCTGTGGCCACATAGTTTTCCTGAAACTTTAAAACATTTCCTTATTATTGCTCCCCATTGGTCTCACCCCAATTATTTCTCTTTCTTTCACATGCTCTCTCACCTCCCCATGCCTTGTCACCCATGCATTCTTTGGTGTAGAGGGGAAAATGTAATTAGATTCTCATAAATCCTCTTCTTCAAACCGGATCATGAATTTAAATTTGAAAGATAAGAATCTGACGCTTTATACTCTAGCATCCTGCTGAGTCATAATCACAACTCCACCCTGAAGGAATGGAGATCTCCAGAAGTTCTACGGTGCAAGACAAAGTGATGGGTGAAGGTGGAGCAATGGGATTCTTTGATTAGTTCCTAGGAACATATTCACACAATTCACCCGAAAAACCTCACCTATTTTTTAGCCTATATTCATTAGTTATCAATTTAATTTTTATTTTTGAACATTGACTATTTCATTTCATACCATGTAGAGTGTCTTTCTGAATGAATTCTAAAGAAAATGAACAGTCTGCTCCAGTAGAATTCACATTTTAATGGGGGAAACAGGTCACAAATAGTTGAAGAAATAGAAAATGAATACAAACTGTGAAAATTGAAATGAAGGACACAGAGTAAAAAGAAAAGGACTGCACGAGTGGATTTGGACACATTTCCACTCATACAGTCTCCTTCTATCCCTCAAGTTTTGTCTGCTCTGTGAAAACTTCTCAGACTATTCCATTATTCAATACTGCACTCTTTAAAATTAAAACAATAAATAGGCTTTTTCTGTTGTTTAATATTTAAGGAAATTTCTCTTCATAATTTTTCTAATTCTCTTGATGTGCAGTTCATATAATAATCATCTTGTACAGTCCTTTTATCAAATGGGAATTCATTCATGGATATTTATAACAGAAATACGTACTTGTGAAAGATCTATTAATATGATCTTTTTCTTATTTTCCTCCAGATTACTATGCTCATTTCCAAATGCATAGTATTTTAACTCAGCGACTAAGAAATGTGCTTCTATAGCACAACGAAAAGTTTTCAAGTACAAAACATGAGGCAGAAATTGCACTTGCTAATTTATATAATGCATCTTATTTTATACATATAATAACCTTCTGAGATCAGTGGATCTAAGCATAGAAAGATCATTTTCTTGACTGGGTTGCAGTGGAATGATCTTAGAGAACAGTGCTAACTCTAGTGTGAACACTTTCTGAGACCTTCTTTAGCTCCTGTGAAAAGGTCCATTTTGATTAGATGAAAATTTACTTTGCCAATCAGCTACAAGTGTTAATTATTTATGGCAAGAAAAAAATACAATCCTAAAATGTCCAACTGCCATATTTTAATATCTATTGAATATTCTAAATGCAAAAGAGAAAAATTAACATTTTTAAAGACTTGAAACCATCATTTCTATTTTGTCATTAAATTACTTAAATTTTAATGAAGGCTTTCTAGTAGAATTAAAATTCATTTTATAAAAGTCTTATCTCTAAAACCTAAAAAGCAAAAATTTGAAAGCTTCAGGTTTTCAGTGATAAAAATGATTTGCTGAATTATATGGAAATTATTACCCTTATAAATCCTACTTCGTGATCAGTCAGCCTTGTGTTGCCCTTTAAAAGATACCCAAACTGCTGACAGATGTCTGCGAGGTATCAGGCAGTAAGATTTTTATCAGATTATGCCCTTTTGTTTTTGGCTCTGAAACTAGTTACGAATTCACCCCTAAGTAATGTATGGTGATAGTCAACCAAGAAACTGGCCTTCCAAAGTACCACGTGCAAAAATTGAAGAGTGAATAAGAAGTGTCCATCTTTTTGCTGTACTATAAGGAAACATAAATGAGTCTAAACATTAATCTCTAAGGGGTTAGCCTGTCTACACCAATTACTTTAAAAGTAAACAAGTTCGAACTAGCTATTCTAGAGATACTGTGGTTGGGATAAGTGACCAATAAATTATCAATAAAACCTGAGAATGTTAAAACTAACTTTACATTTATGTGACATAATAACCCTTATTGTATTGCAACATCATGATTATGATACAATTTTATTTTAGTGGTATAATAAGAATTAAATGCATTTAATCCTATAAATGTAAGGAACAGAGAGACGTTTTCTGTGTGTCAGTGAAGAGCAAAACACCAGACTACTAGCAAATTTAATTCAGGTGTCATGTCTTTGCAAGCTATCTCTGACATGTCTACTCTTTCTTTCCAATCCTTGAGCAAAGAAATGAAAAGTAAGCACTTAAAAATTTGTACTGGAAATAGTTGTATAATAAATACCAGACAGAATAGTATCAACATAATTACATTGGGTAAGTAAAGGTTTGATATCAAAACCTCCGAATGTTTGAAGAGACATGCTTCGTATCTTAACAATCTCAGACAAGACGCTCTATCCACTGCAGCTTCAGTGAAGACTCCGGTCTTCAAAGCATTCTGTTTAGAAATGCAAAGACTAAATATTCATCAGAGTGAAAAATGTTGAGCATTAAAATTGCCAGGACAAGTGTGAATTACATGGATGCAGAGAGTACAAAGCGTGAAGGCTTCTGAGCCGAAACGATGGCGATGACCCACAGTTCGCTTCCTTCTCCTGCCTCCTTTTTAGTCAAGGGTGCCCTGCATCATGTGCCAGCCCACGAGGCACAGCAGTTCCTTAGCTAGGGGATATTTTCCAAGACCCCGGGAACTCAGAAACCCATGGATACTATCAAAATGTACATTATATTTTTCTATACACACACCTATCCTAAAGCTCATGAGGTAGATACAGTAACAGACTAGCAACAATTACCAATAATAAATTAGGATAATCACAATATACGTAATGGGAGTTATGTGAATGTGGTCTTCCTTTGTTTCACTCCCTCAGAATATGTCATTGCACTATCCCCACCCTGTCTTTCTCATGACATAGGAGATGATTATAAATGGAAGCACTTCACAGTTCCTCTCTGGAATATGTGAATCACAGGCATCACTTCTCTTGTACTTTGGGGCAATTATTAGATAATCTAGGGTTACTTGAATGCAAACACTAAGATGTCAGCACAGTCATCTGACAACCACGGCCCCTTCCAGTGGACTCACAGGTGTGTAGCCATACAACGTCGAAGTGCTGGACAAAGGGATGATTCATATATTATGTGAGAAAAAGTGAAATTGCAAGACTATCTGTCCCCACTCCTCAGAATAATGCAATTGAACTCTATGAAATGTTTATTTGTGAAGTTTTAAATCTTGTATTTTTGGACCACAGATGACAAGGGGTAGTGAAATAGCAGGAAAGGGAAGACTATCTATAAGCAGAAGTCTGTAGGGCTTTTCTGGGAGAAATTTTGCTTTTCCTTCATGACGGGAAAAAGCTTTTTCCTGACTTGAGCAAGTGTAGAGGTGAAGTAGCCACTGTCACTCCGAGTGAGAAGAGGGTGTGTGTTCCGATGTTCCCTGAGGCTCTACATCAATGTGAGGAACTACTGGCTTCAAGAACCTGCTATGGAGAAAAATAATCCCTATTGGTTTAACATTTCTCTTCCACAGACAGGGTACTATTGGTGCCTAAGTGAATTCCTATCAGATAATTGGGTATAATAATCTCAGGAAGCAAATTCTGTCTCTACATGTAGAGACAGAAGTAGATCTGCTTGGGGTGAAGACTGGGATCAGATAACTACAAATACAAAATCTTTAGGAGATGTTTAGGTTTTTAAAGTCAGAGAAGGAGGCATCTGTTCAAACAGGGATGGGCCTTTTAGAAATACAGAGGATGATTTTTAGAAAAAGAAGAATAAAACTGGGGATTACTACTAACCTTTTTTTCCTAAAGATTAGAATTATTCTTTCAGCAAACATTTGAGTATTTACTACATGCCAGGCATTGTATTATGGTGGTTTCCTCTAGAGTTACTTATATTAGGGATATAAGAAATACATAATTGATGGTAATAATAATAGCACATGTTTAATTTTAAACTGTATGTTGTGTTCATTTTTTAAAAAAAATTGTGGAGAAATTTGGAAAGGAAATAGGCAATAGTGATGTGATATTTATGTAAAGTGACATGATGCTGGCATTGTAAGGCAATTGAGCTCTTTCATATTGCTGAAATACAGAACAGGCACAAAAATCCTGCAATCTGCTGGAACATTGATTCAGTCTTGGTCCTGTCATCACTACTAAGCAAAGATGCTGTCGATATAAGAGTACTATACACTCTAATCAATATGATTGATTAGTAATAAATATGATTTACATATTGTCCAATGCATATGACTGTATGCATATGATTGCATACAATCCCTGGACTGTAATTTTACATCTTATAAATTGATTATCAATTATCAATATGATTACTAAGCAAAGCTGTCAATATAAGAGTGTGCATGTTATTCAGCAGCTATAAAAGGGTTGAAAGTAAGAAAAAGAAACTACCTTTTTGACTCAATGGTTAGTTGTTCTTTTCTTCCCTATTATAAAATACAGATAGAAAGAAAATTACATATAGAATATTATATTGCCTTGTATATAATGAACATATTTATTATTTTGTAGTACTTGTGTTGGACAGGAAAAAGGACTGCAGGAATGGCTTATTATATCTTAATTTTGGTTACACAATGCATATATCAGTATATCTGTTCAATAGTCTACCTGCTTATTATTCCCATCTATGTTAGATTATGCACTCTGAAAAGACATAGACTATATTTGCATGAGTCCAGTGTAGTGCGAAAGGCACTGGTATACGGACTTTAAACTGAGAATGCTAAAAATATGCATAAATTTTAATAATAAAGAAAATTAGTTATAGTCTCAAAAAATAAGAATGATAAAATGAGTAACCTACTGACATTTACAGAGTTTATTATCTAATGTAAAATGTATATAAAACATTTGGGTTTTTTTCCTCTTTTTGTTATAGCTTTCATCTCTAGCAAAAGATAGAGAAGGGAAAGAGATAAACTGTCAGAATTTGTCACTCCATGATCAATCTAATAGAAAATATACAGAAGATGGGCCCGGGATTTAGCTCAGTGGCTTAAGCACCTGCCTGGCAAGTGCGAGGTCATGAGTTCGATCCCCGGTACCAAAAAAAAAAAGAAAATATACAGAAGATTAAAGACCATAGAGCTTCCTAGATAACAAAGTTCTAAATCACTCTTGCATTTCCTGTCCTCAATGAGTCTGTAGATTCAGGGGCAGGTATGTGTGTGTCAGTGGTGGGGGGACTTTGCTAGGATGGCGTTGTGCTGTTCAGGGACCACAAGAAAATGTATCTCAAGTCAATGTGACACAGGGGACACGGACATTAGAGAGGCTTCCAACCACACCTAGGTCAGAACCATCTTTGAGACATTTCCTATTATTTATATTTTAATGCAAAAATTATACCCTCTGCTTGACTCCTGGGTATTTCCCTGGACTAAATTTTCCCTGGACTGTAATTTTACAACTTATAAACTGACAATAATAGAGAATCACAAGATTTTTTTACTTTAGAAAATTTAAAGGAAGTAAAATTGAAGGAAGAAAAAGGCTTAAAAAAAAAGCAGGTTGCAGTAGAAAGGGCTTCTTGCAATGCTTGTGACCCTGTCGACAATGCCCATGAGGGGTGTAGCTTTTCCACCCTCCTTCTTTATTCTCCTCACTTTGATATGGTAGGACTGGTGTGCAGCCAACCCAGGAAAGAAGAAAAGACACTGCTCAGTGAAGCAGGAAGCGGTGTCTGAAGTCCCCCTGTGATGTCCAGACCGAGGAAAAGCACACCCTGGTTTCCAGGAGGGGCCTCTATTCTGTGTCAGTAACTCAGCCAAGAACCACGGAGTCCTTTCTTTTTGCTCAGTGTATCATGTTTGGTTGATGTGTTTGTCACTTAACACTACAGGGAAAACTGTATCATGCCTATAGAAATTTAAAATGTAAACATTTCTCTTTTTAGAAATTTTTGTTTCCTATGTTCACATTTATCCTTTTTCTTCCCTCTCAGATGTTCTCCATTAACCTTTACTTTGATGTTGTTAATTTACTATTTTATAGATAATATTTGTCATCTTGTAAAAAAATTATTATAAATTTAGCTGGAAAACAGAAGTTAATGCTCAGTAAATGAAATTACCAAGGAATGTACTTTACAGTCAGATGCTACAGAAAAACATATATATATACATATATAACCTGGTAAATAACCAATCAGGGAATCCTGAGCATGAGAGACTGCACAATTTCATAATGAAATCTGTTCAAGATAAAAAATGACCTAAGAAAGTTTGGTATGGGTTTGAACTAGGAAAAGGTCAAAGGTCATGTTGTGTCTAGCCTAATAGTATAGTTGATAGTCTGGAAAGTTTCTCTAGGGGTAAGAAAATTTTAATTCTGGAAACACCATCACAGCACACATCAAAAAGACACCATTCACAATGCATACTCAATCAAAATAGTAGTTGGCTAGTTAGTTCATTTTGAGTATCCATTCTTTGCCTCACTTTGGTGATTTATTCTATATTATTATTGTGTACTCTGGTGTCATTAATGTTACCTTGCTTTTATTACATTGGCAGGCCATTTGAAAGGAAGGCGAATTCTGATGCCTTAGAAAAAGGTTTTCGGGAATTAAATTAGATAATGTAATCTATTTATAGCTTATTCAAATCTATATTGGGAATGCATGAACATGAACACTTTTCCAGGCATTATTATAGAACAGTGTACTGAGTTCTAGGCAATTTTGATGGTAAATTATGTTTTTATACTGAGAAACTACAATAATTACGTGTTACTATAGACCACCGCAGCATCATGTACATAGAACGTGTTAGAACAAAAATGTCCAGTTGGCTTTAGGAAAAAACTCATGAAATACACAGAAATGTCAAGTCCACTTCCTTCTTCATTCTGTGTGTATGAAACATTCAAACTTGAGCACAGGCCACTAGGCAAGTTGCCAGCTTCCTCCCAAATCATTCTTCAACTGCAGAAAATGTAGTTACTGTAGTTTCTGGTGATTCTAGAATATTTATCTTCATGTTTAATAATACATATGTGTGGCAAGAATTAGGAAAGGAAGGTAAAGTATGCAGCCTATTTACTCACATAATTTTGTATACACACATTACTTATCTAGGGAGATTTAGTTAACATTGACAGTCTTTTCCCGTGTAAATGCTAACTTGGAGTGGTTCAGTAATAACTGAACTATCGTAATCACAGTTACGTGTTTTTCTGAAAAAATAATGTCAAATGAAAACTCTCAAATTCTACACAAATTAAATAATATTTTCCCTCTTTTGTGGCCCTTATGTTTTCAAATTAAATTTAATTTAAATACACAAGTTTTATAAGTTGGTTTACCGTTGACAATAAACCTTGAGTCAAAAGTATATGTAAATATTGTTGGTGGTTGTTTTCTTACAAGAAAAGTTCCCATAGATGTAATTCTAGCTAAGAATACTTTGATATATTTTATTGGAAGCATTATAGATCAGATTCATTTTATTTTACTTCTTAAGTTATCTAGTGCCACCTCTGCAGATTCTATAATAGACAACCAGTCTAGAAAGAACAGGAAGTGAAGACAAGATAGATCAATTTGTAGAGAAAGGTGCTCTGACATCTTGAGGCGGGTCTTTGTAGAAGAGGAATCACTTCTATGGGCAAAGAGGTGGCTACAAATAGCTGGTACTCTCTAAGTAAAACTGACAGGGATACAGGTACCTGGTTTCTCCTGTAAAAAGTAGTTTACCTACTGGAGTTTCAGCATAACAGGGTGTAATTATTCCTGACATAGAGCCCATTTCATATGCTCACAATATTATGTCCAAATAGAAAAAAAATAATTGCACCAACTGGTTGCATAAAACTCAGTAGAAACAATGAGAGCTTTAAGAACATTTTCAGAGAATGAGATGTTTTAGATGCATGTCTAGCTGTTCTTTCCAAATTGGTGAGGACAAAATAGTGCTAAAACATATTCCTAAGTGCCATATGATTCTGTTTTGTCTTATATATTTAAATTTTGTCTTACAAGGTATTTCAAGAAGTGGGTAAGCTATTGGAATTTGGCAATATTTTCAGTGTTCAGGTCCCACATCTGTAACGTCTTGCTGCACACATACATCATTTGTTTTAGTAGAAATTTAAGATTATATTCTCGGTCACCTTAGTCTGCAAAATAAATGCCTACGTCGAAAACAAACTTTGTAAGCATTCTAATAATGATGAAAATCATATCTGTGCTTTTAAAAAATGCTATATATATATATATATATATATATATATATATATATATATATAGGTTACTCCTAGAAGAAGGACCTTCAGAAAAACACATTTCAGAACAATGAATTTCCAGAAAATATTTGTTGTTAATACAAAGATCATTTTTGCCCCAATGTTTAGCTTCAGATACTAGGTATCACAAACTAGAAATAAGACCATAATAATATTTTACACATGTGTGTGCTATTCAAATCTTAGTTGTATGTGCACCTGCGCTGTATGTGCACCTGCGCTCTACACATTTGTTATACACATATCTCTACGTGTGGCTCATGTGAATCGGCCTCATTCTGTGATGAGAATTTGAATGTAATACACATTTCAAGATCATCTTGAAATTCACTTTTATTCATCTACCTTTATTTACTCAAGAAATTTGCTTTTTTTTCTTGTTAGCAGGTTCCAGCTTTGGGATAAAATACACATGCAGATGTTCCTTTAGCACAAGAGTGCTGAACCAGAGCCACATTATTTTTTGTTCAACCACCTGTGTATTAGCATCTGTTTCCAATTTTATATATGTGGTTTTCATCATTGATTACTATCACTTTCATCACTTTACAAACTATATAATGTAGCAGCCGTAAGATGCACGCATCCCAATTTCTTTGATTGGTTTATTATAAAAATATTGCACTATGTTTGCAAAAATCTGGTATTGCCTGTCTAAAGAAAGATAATTCAGTCTAAAAAGAATTGTTTATTTCAAAAATACCCTAATTAAATCTAATTAGATTCTATAACATTTTTAATTAAGTTTTTTTGTTAATAAAAGTAAAGATCTGTATTTCCTCTTAGCTTTTGCTTCTGTATATGTAGAGCCAAATACACATACTTAACACTTAAATATACAGACATATGTGTATATGGTGCAAATGCACACACTTTATAAAATTGTATATTTCAATTTTGGATATATATATACATATATAAAACACTGTATACTACATTTTTTCATTTATAATTTATCTTGAGCATTTCTCTATAACTAATATACATGAAATATTTTTATCTAGTACTAAAATTATTTTTATTAATTATCACAAAATTGTCATGTTAATATGACACTACCAGAAACACTAAGTACTCAGCAAACAGCAGTACATAGATGATCCACAAATAGGAATGTAAAAAATAAGCATAAATTTTTAGCACCAGAAATCTGTTAATAATGTCTAGAAAAAGAATAACTTCAAATAAATAGCACCATTTTTTGCTTAGCAACTCGTCTTAAAAATACATAGATATGTATAAACATACACATAGAAGAATACATACAATAGCCTGTCATAGGAAAGTGAGATATGGGAAACTTTTTGAAAAAGTTCACCATTATTGTACTTTTGTCATATGAGACACTTGGAGGAAGACTCAGTAGCAGGTTGTCTTATTGAGTTCTTAAGGGAAAATAATGTATCAACTATACATTCTTTGAGATCAAAGGCAAATCTTTTTGTTAGCTTTCCTTTTTAAAAAATATCCACAAAATTACAGGACTATTTCACTTTCTGTGTGAATAGGTGAAGAAGCCATTTGCTAAAATAATGCCTTGAAACTTCATAGCCTACTTGAAGAACTACATCTATAGGGTAGAGTGAGCTCATAAGATGGGCATATTTAGACATGCTTGGAGGATCTCTTTTTCTTTATAAATTTCACAATTTCCCACATAGCTATCCTGTAATTTTTAAACCTGCTACTCACTTTAAGGGATAAATATATATAGCACCTGTAACTCTAGGAATAATACTGATTTTTTTTAGATAACAACTTCATGTCTGTTTCAGCATCTTAAATTTATCTACTTAGATACTGCTCATTTGGATCTACTTTATCCAGTGTTCTTTGGCAGGGAATGGTGGTTGTTGCTTCATTTGAATATCTTGTCATTAACAAAAGCTTTTAACAAACCTGTTATAGTCTGAAGATACACTGAAAATCTGAGTTTAAAAAATGTGGGATACAAATGCTGTAGTGGGATACAGGTAAATAATATTCTACTACCTTCTTGGTAAAATACATATTTAGGAATAGTAATATTTTCATTCTAGAATACTTCAAGAAAATTCCATCATTAAATTTTATGATTTCCTTACTTCTCTCACATCCAGTCTCTCCTGACAGAAAGCACCTACCTTATCTTTTCTATATAAGGAAATTTAGTTCCCAAGGGATTCATAATTTAATACAAAATCAGCACAGGTAATCCTAGTAAACTGTTAAAAGTTGGGGCAGGTAAATGACTTCAAGTGCACAGGCAATAAAACTAAAGAAGGTACCTCGCCACATCCTGTAATCATGTTCACTGTTTCAAATCACAGAATGTAATACAATCATGGGCTTGTAGCATTTCACTTCTATTTCACACACCCAACTGACCTGAAATTGATCAATGATTATAGTACTCTTAAGATAGCTTGAATAGCATAAATATGATGATAACCTTGTTCCCTAAATCATAGGTTTCTATTACCTTCTCTGAAGGAAAGCTGTATTCCTTTCCATGCATGTATAACACAGCCAGAAACACAAAGACAATAGAAACTTGCAAAGTTATTGAAGTTCATGGCATGATTTTGGAAATGAAGGATGTGATGACCTTCAAAAGGTTGGAGTGTCTATCTGATTGTCTGTAGCAGCAAGCTAATCAGCAGATGAGGCTCTTGTATTTAAGCCAGACACACCACTACACAGAACAGCTGCACTGAAGAAACTATATCTATATATATATATATATATATATATATATATATATATATATAAAACCTCTCCCACAGGAGGCATTTTTAATGATAAAAGTGATTTGAATTAGGTTTTTGCTAACTGAGATTTTCTGAAATTATGACAACATAATGCATGTGGAGTCAAGTGGTATAAAATTGTAATGGTTAAATGGTCTCATCTGAATTCTAGCAATCTGTAACATTTTGAAATCAAAGAAAGACATCTTTGATAAACCTACACAAGAGAAAGAAATCATTGGCCACATGCGTCCTGCAGGGTTGGGTAGGAATGCTTGCAGAGCGTTTATTCATATTTCTTAGTATATTACTGGCAGAAATCAGGCCATTTTTTTGCCCTTTAACCCCACAATGATTAAACTGTTCATTACCAAGTTGCTTAGCCTAATATAAATGTAATCTAGCCTTTAACTTCTTTAAAGATGCTTTCCAGGCCAATGATATCAAATTTAGCTTTACAGGTTCAAACAAATATAACAAGTCAATGTGAAAAGATTCTCAGAGATCTTAGAGAACTTTCTGATGATCATGCGTATCTTTAAGAAGAGAATATTTAATACTATACTATCTGCTAGACAAAAGCAGTTTCTATTCAATAGCTGTCCATCTTCTTACACCCCGGGGAAGGCAGCACTGCTCTCTAAAACAAGAAGGGAATATCAATGTGCCTAATCTCTTTAAAGTCCTTAGGACTCAAAGCAATCACCCGCGCGATTGCAGAGTCCCCACCCTCATTATTTCTGTAAAAGAAAAGTGACCAAAATGCAAAATACTGCCTTACTTTTGGGACAAAAAAATGCTTTAAAGAAAGTTAAAATAAACATTCATCGACTCACTTCTTACCTTAACACTTTGAATTTTAATTTACTTTCTTAGAGTAAGAGTCAAATTATGAACACGTTCTTTCTTAAAACAAAATGAGGAGTTAAACTGGTACAATATTAAACTACATTTGCCAGTGCCACATAAATACATTAATTTACGTTTAAAATGCTATTATATTCCATGGAAGAATGATTTCTCAATGTAATTGTAAATACCCAAGGATGATCAAATCATGAATTACATGATACATGTAAATTCTTTACTGGGTATCTTCTCCCATACAAAAATGTATTTAATGTTCTAACCTACAAAAGAAAGTTTATGGAGACCAATAATACAAGAAATTAGAGCAAGTGCAAAATCATAATACTTTAAGATAAAATAAAATGTTAAAGTCAGTGCTCTATTGCAGCGTTGCGTAGACAGAATCTCACTGATGAAGAAGGTGCTGCGCTTGAGTTTCCCAGGTTTCTCTGTCATAGCTCATAGTGCCCTGTGATTGGACCTCTCCACCAGAAACACACGTCCTCCAAAGGGCGGCTGAGACAAGAAGCCGGGAACCTGCCTGAGGGAGGCTTACTCCACGTGGCTGTCAGACCCTTCACCCCGCCCGCCTCACTTCCTTTATGCATTCTACTCTAACGCATGGACCTCCTCAACCTTGCTCTACCGCAGGATCTGCCCTCTTGGCGCCCTCTGTCTGGGTTGCTCTTTGCCAAGGTGTGAGCTTGACTTTTTCACTTCATACAGCTTTTCTTTCTCAGAAGCCTTTGCTGAACCATATTCCTAAAATATCCACACCTCACCCTTTCACTGCGCAAGCTCAGCTTTATTTGTGTGTGTGTGTATATTCATGACTGGAAAGAGAGAATGAGACAGAGATGGAGAAAAAGATGGTCAAAGAAAGTTACTTTATTCCTTGCTTCTCCCATTAACAAGTAAATAATAAGACCAGAGACTTTTCTCTCCTTTACCACATTTATATAGACGTGCTCATTAATACAGAAACTATAACAGGCACTAATTTGTTATCATCACTTTACAGAGGAGGAAATATAGGCATAGAAACATTAAGACACTTGCCCAAGGTTAGAGAACTAATTAATGGTAGACTCTGGATTCAAAACCAGTGGATGTCACTGAAGGCTGTTGTTCCTAGCTGTTCTTACCTGCTCTGTGCATAATTAAAGTGAAAAAACAATTATATATGCAATTCAAATTAAACCTGTCATGGGCCTATTGTATAGTAAATTTTTATAATTTCTTAATGTATAAATATTAAACTTCACATGGTACCATATGATTTATTTTTCTTTTAGCTATTTTCTATTTTTTTAAGAATGTCCGTATTACTCATTTAGAACAAAAAATATGCATTTTGATAAATAATAACTCTTTAGCAATATAAAAGAATGTTATTTAATTAGATCAGTACAATATCTCCTTCTTTCTGTTTCCAGTTTGGAATGATTTGAGGAATAGACACAACCATAAAGGGATGGAGATCAAAAAATAGTTCGAATGTGATCTGGCTGGGTTTAAAGCACAACATAAACTGTAGCCTCAGGGTGTCTAATACTTAGCTCAGTGAACTAAGCCTGTCTACCCATTATGGGAAAGTGGCAATAATTCAAGCCTCTTGGGGCTATCTGGTGACAGCGATGAATGGGGGAACATGAGTGACCAGTGGTCAGGCTCCTTCGTTCACCAGCAAGGGTCATTCAGTGGGAACTGCTGGGTTTTCCTGGAGCTCCTGGGTCAGTGAGACACCCGTCCCACAAAGAGAGGGAAGGTGGAAGGACAGAGTTGAAAGAGGCTCAGACTCTGCCATTCAACTTTTTATCCCTGAGACAGAGGAGTGGAAAGGCTCTTCTTTGTAGAAATAAATACAGGCTGGAGGGAAGAAGCATTAATCTCCACTAGAAAGAAATGCCAACTTTCACTTGGCTTTAGATGAATTATCTTTTTATATCCTTCTCTTTTCTATCCAGGATAATTTCAGAGGAGATGTGTAGGAATAGTGTGTATAGAGGAAATCATTCTACAATATAGCCAATTATAACAAGAAGTTCAAAAACCACCAGCTCTCCATGACTTTGTTACCTCTATATTTTGACCCTGTTTCACATACAGGGCCATTGCTACAGGATTTTATTCATACTGAAAAATTATTGTCTATTTACTTTATAAAGTTTGCACATAAAGGAAATCATCTCATGAAAAAAGCCTGCACTTACACCGCTGGGTGTTTTATGCCAGGATTTTTATGTGCACCTGTGTCAATCAAGGTCCTGGCAGGAAAAAGACAGCACATATCAGAAAAAAGGTTTAAAGAGGTTTTATAGTCAGGTTTTAAGGGAAGGGGGGTAAAAAGAGAAGCATAATTAAGTAAATAAATACATAAATGAGAAGCAGTGGGGAGCTGTCATTGGCACTAAGCTTGAAGACAATCGCAGAGGAAATGCCCTTTTGGAGCCTGACTGAGACGCGAGCTCTCAGAAGCTGGGCAGCTCAGGTAGGAGCGGAAGCCACTGCCTACCTGTACTGGAGCAGGGCGGCCAAGGGAGTGAGCACTCCCGTCTCTCTGCCAGGGCTCTCAGGCCAGTTCCGCACATGGATCAACGGGCAAGAAGGCTTCCTTAGGGAAGAGAAGAAAGCCTGGAAAACGGAACGGATGGGCTAAGGGGTTGGGCCAGTGGAGAAAGAGCAGCACGGGTGCCATCTCTTTTGCTCACATAGATTCTCATTGGGCAATTATGCTCTATACTCTTATTTTGACACCGTGTTTATCTCCGCTGTATGGTTTCCCATTATCCTGGGTGGATACATTTCCAAAGACCCCTAGTGAATGCCTAAAACCACGGATACTGATGAGCCCTCTGCTGTATGTGGTGGTTTTTTTTCTATATGTGTATATCCATGACAAAGTTTAATTTACAAATTAGGCACATAACAGATTTACAACAGTAAACAGCAAGACAAAATAATGGTGGTGATATATAATAGAAGTTATGTGAACACAGTCTTTTTTTCTCTACAACCATAGGGAAAGTAGCCTATAAAGGGAAGATTGGCATCGCAGTGGAGGTGGGACAGGGTGACATGAGATTTCCTCATGCTACTCGGAACAGGAAGCATATTTAAAATTTATTGTCTATTTCTTTAACTTTCCATTAACGTGGAAACTGAAACAGTGGAATGAGAAATGACAGCAGATAAGTTGGGAACTCTGTATGTACCCTAAAAACATATCTTTGTACTTCATTACATACACATTTGTGATATTTTAATGGTCATGTGGCATTCATTGTACGAATATGAGATGCCATATGTGCACAAGGGTCATGTTTAGACATCCATTTTCAGATTACCTTCAGTGATCATCTTTCCAAAATTGGTATTCAAAGACACTTTTTTGAATTAATTGTTAACATTATTTTATAATTAATATGAATACTGTTCTCTTTATTTTTTCATTAAATACCTAAATGAAATTCTTAATAATGTTGTCACATGAGGAAGATAATTGTAGCACATATGCCTTTGTTAACACATGTCTGCCATCTTTACTGAAAATAGCAGAGCAATATTTAAATCTGGTTGAATGACATCTGATGGGTTTAATAAACACTACTGTTAACATAATATGTTTCACATTAGAATCAATTGTTCATCTCAAACTTCAAAGCCAAGCATTTCTTATAACTAGAAATGTTTAACTGGGACTGGAAATCATTGGGGCAAGGGAATACAGGAAGTTACAGGGTAATTTGAGTACCAGTAGTCAAAGAATAAAGAAATATATGATCAGTTTAACTGTCTTGTGGCAAAAAAAAAGGGTGTGATACAAAAAAAAGTTTTATTTTGATCTCACTACACAATGCAGGGCACTCTTAAACTCACTGTAGAGTATAGGATGGCTTTAAACTCATGATCCTCCTGACAGCCTGCCAAGAATACACTATGTGTGCACCCATGACCAGCCAAAATATTTTAAAAAGAAGTCATTTTTGGTAACAAAACCCACAAGAGTATGAGAAAATATGCTGGTAGAATGAGTGATATTAAAATGTATAGAGTTTTGCAGACATGATACATTATTAAGAAGAGGTCACGCGTGTCAGGATTAACTTTCTACTATTTTTCATTGCTGGGAATTTCAGAATCCTTAAGCACCACATTTTGTTTGCCTAAGCTCATACAGATGCAAATATCTCCAAAGAGAGTCCTAAACTCTATTTTAAGTATAAAATATCTTTGTCAAATTAATGAAAGTAAAAGTTGAGTGCCTCTGATTGTAGGAAACATCAAAACCTCTGAGGATAGGTTCCCACAACAATATTGACAGAGAAACTGTTGCTGGGCATGGTGGGGCATACCTGTAATCTCAGTGCTCAGGAGGCTGAGGCAGGAGGATCACCATAAATTTGAGGCCAGTCTGGGCCACATAAATGAGTCCAAGGCCAATCTGCACTACATGCTGAAATTCTGTCTCATATGAAATAAAAGAAAATAAAATTAAATTTAAAAAAGGAAAGAAAAATTGTCCCTTGCTGAGGGGTGGAAGGAGTAGAAAAACCTTATACTTTCTCCTTTGTCAACAAATCCAGTGATGCTGACATATAGTAATATGTCAGCTTTTGGAAAAGGAAAGGGTTGCAGAGGAAACTGTAGTGTATTTCATTGTCCTTTATCATGATGTTATCAATTGTATTAGCAGTGTCTGGTGCATTCACATTTCCACATTTCATACAAGCAAGTCTGTCATTTCAGTCCTTCCATGTCTTTAGACAGTTTTCTGCAGTTTAATCATCCATATTGAATAGCAAACTACTTCATTGATTGTTCGTTGCCTCAATCAAATACACTGGCACTCTTTTAGGTTTCATGTGCTATTCTCTTTTGGCAAGCCTTTAACTTTCTTATACCATATCAAACATATATGCATTTTTAAAAAATTAAGACAATTGGTACTCATTCTTGAGAATATCAGAACTTGTATCGCAGACCCATAGGTTACCCATGATCTAGCCACTTATCTCACACTTTGACTCATCCCTCATACATTCTTCTGAATGCAATTTCCTATGTAAAAAGCATAGTTCAGGTGTGGAGATCATTATGCTGACCCAGGCTCTCCAGTCACTCGGGTCTCTGCTCGCTCATACTTACCACCTCGTGGGGAAGCTGTCCCAGAGCATTCTCTCTAAACAAACACAGTTCCATCAGCTGGACATAGCACCAGCTGGCTTATCTGTTGGGATTGATTTTCTTAGTTATTGATCAACTACTTCCCATTCTCTAAGCCTTATTTCTCAAGTTCCATGAAAGTAGAGGTGTGTGTGTGTGTGTGTGTGTGTGTGTGTGTATGCGTGCTGCTTTATCTTCAGTGTCCAAATAGAACACAAAAATATTTCTTTTGAAGCATCAAGATCATCGGAGAAAAAAAGAGAAGGGACAGAAAAGCACAGTTTAGTGTTGTGATGATTAATTTTATATTAATTTGGCTGGGCCATTATACCTAGGGTGTCCATTATTTGTTCAAAATCCAGGTTAGATGCACAGTAAAGTATGGTTTAGATGTGGTGATTATTTAATTCAGTTTGCATGTAAAGCATATTACCCTCTAGTATGTGGATGGGCATCATCCAATCAACTAAAGCTTTAGAAGAGAAAGACTAAAGTTTTCCAAGAAAAAGGAATTCTGCCTCCATACTGCCTCCCAACTCAGGTGTCAGAATAACCTGTTCCTATCTCTGTCCTCCTGGTCTTGCAAAATTCCAGCCCGACAGCTTCCAGAGTCACATAAGCCAATCCCTTAAAATAAAATCAATCTCTGTCTCTCTCTCTCTTCTCTCTCCCTTTCTTTCTTTCTCTTCTCTCTGTTGATCTCTTCTCTTCTTCTTTCTCTTCTCTCTTCTCTTCTCTTCTCTTCTCTTCTCTTCTCTTCTCTTCTCTTCTCTTCTCTTCTCTTCTCTTCTCTTCTCTTCTCCAAACACCACACAGTGGCCCAGGGGATAGAGGAGAGAAGGGTTTTGAAATTTCAGATATTTTTTTATTGGATTTTGGAATATTTGTATTTATATAATGACATATCTTGGGGATTATGACCCAAGTCTAAATACATGATTCATTTATATTTTCTATGCACCTTACCCATAGCCTAAAATCTTATACAATAATTTTTATAATTTTATGCATGAAACTACATTTCATCTTGTGAAAATTTCTCCTTATACAGTCAAGTTGGCACTCAAAATTTTTCAGATTTTGAAGCATTCTGAATGTACTATTTTGAATTTTGGACTTTAAAATTAGTGATTCTCACTTATATTCTCTTTCTGATTCCATTTAAATAAAGCACACAATATTTTACTATCCAGTTTCTATGGAGAATCATGATTAATCCATTTTTCTATGAAAGCATATTGACATAGAATGTACTCTTTAAGTAAACAATGTAATCTTATAAGTAAATTTAACTCATTACGTGAAAATAATTTCAGATCATGAATAAGAAAAACAAAAAAGTAAAGGCATGGAAAGATTACTCAGAACATAGAGCACACACACACACACACACACACACACACACACACACAAAATCAATATATCTTTTAATATGGGACCAAATAAAAATTAAGGATAAAATCATCATGAAGGAGATGTTATAGCTAATAAAGAAGACACAGTGAGCACAAATATATTGTAAGTAAGCTCAAAATATATACAGTAATAGTTTACAGAATCATAGGATGAATTAGTGTGTTTGTGCTTGAGGATTTTAATACAAATATGTCAGAAATGAACATTTCAGTAGTTAAAACAAGAAATTCTATAAACTGTTTGTATAACCATTTAACAAATTAATATAAAAGCTCCATAAAATTTGAAACCAATCAGGTATGTGCAGATAAGCATTCATTTTTATTAGGCAAAGAACTGTGAGAGATTTTTCTATGTTGAACAACTTACTGCAAACTATATCTTTTGATGTAACTCAATACAATTTGAAATTTTATTTATTTTATTTTATTTTATTTTATTTTGTTATTTTATTTGTGAAACAGTCTCACTGTGTAGTTTAGGGTGCCCTTGAGCTCACTATGTATCCAGGTTAGCCTCAAACTTGCAATTATCCTCCTGCCTCAGCCCCCGGAGTATTGGGATAACAAGAGTGTACCACCTTGCCTGGTGATAATTTAAAATCTTAAAAAGAGGAATTTTAAACATTCAATAAAACAGAAAACCTAATAGATATCCCATCACAAAGAAAAACAATGAATTCTCATTTAGTTATTAAGTAATACTAGAATACCATGGTGGGAAAAAAATATTATACCAGATCAGAAGCAAATGATTTTACCAATGTATTGGAAGAATAAGTTCAAAAATCTTCTGTTTACCTACATGAAATCTTTAGACACTGTACAGTTAAAACTATATCTGGTAAGATATTGTGTGCTTTATATAAATAGAATCAGAAAGAGAATACAAGTGAGAATTGCTAATTCTAAAATTCAAAATGGTAAATTAAAAATTCTTTAGAATATAAATATTTTTGAGTGCCAACTTGACATCAGAAGTAGAACATGTTACAGATTAAATAAAGTTTCATGCATAAAATTATAAAAATCATTGTATGTTACTTTCAGGTTATGGGTAAGGTACACAGAAAACATAAATGAATTGTGTATTTAGATTTGGGTTCTAATCCCCAAGATACATCTTGGAGAAACAGTCTTTCTCTTGAATCCAATAAAAGACACCATAGAAAAAATTAATAAATAGGCATTTATTTGGAAGAAATCTACAATATATATAATAAACACCACATTAATACATAAGTGATTATTGCAAAATCACAAGTTCCAAGAGACAGCAAATTCAAAAGCCAAACTAGGCAAAAGAAATTCCCCAGAAGAGGAATCCTGAAAGCCAGACAAGTATGTAAAAGATAACGTCCAACTTCACTAGTTGTAAGGAAAACGTAAGTACACCGTATTTACTGTACTGCAAGAATTAGAAACTACCTGTTTTAGTCTGCTTAGGCTGCTGTGTTAAAATACTATAGATTTGTTTTTCTTAAATAACAGAAATTTAATATATTTTATTTAGTCCCACAGTCTGGAAGTACTTTGTAAGGACACCAATTTGAGTAGATTAGAACCCTGATGTTATGATCCTGTTAATCCCTTAATTACTTTCCTAAAAGTCCTGTCTCTAAATATAATGACATTAGGGGTTACAGTTTATGCATATAAAATGTGATGGGGAGGGATTAGTCTGTAGCACTACCAAATATTGAGAATAAGATTTCCTGGATTATAAAATAGTTCAGAAGTCAGTTATAACATTCTCCCTAGGTTGAGCACAGTAATTCTACCCCTACTTATAGCACAGAAACCCATTACAGATATATTTATGAGGACATTTAACACAGAATGCTCCAAGGAGCAGGGGTTTAGCAGGAACTTAAATGAGAATCACTAATGAAATGGATAAATAAAACAGAAAGATGAATAAATTGGACTACTAGTCAGTTGATAGAACTGATAAAATATATAAGTCACATATTGATACAGGTAAAACTTATAGAATAAAGAAGCAAAAATTTAATGGACACCTTGGCTACATACAGCTTTTAGAAACCTTAGGTACATATCTATGTATGTAAGTTAATTATATAGGTGATATTCTTTAAAGAGCCTCAAAAATCTTTAACAAATATATCAAAGACAGTTAAAAACCTCTGCAAAATAGGGCAGGCCATGATAGTATGGAATATGACAAGAGGAAAGTGCTGAAATCTGGTGATACTCATCTATACGCTAGGAAGTATGATTAACTGGGCTCTTTATACAGATGAAAGGAGGCGAACAGGGAAGATAGGAGAATAAAGAAGAAGGAACTAAGGGGGAGATTTACACAAGTAGAAGAATCAGAGTTATTCACTGTCACAACTAAATCTGGATAACACTAAGTGGTCTTTCACGCAATGTGAATATAGGAAAAAATCAGATATTATGGAAGGCATACAAAAAGCATATCTGAAAAAACAGGAATAATAACAACAAACTGATCACTGAGTCCATAAACTAGACTCCGGCAATTAGAACAAAAATGGATGATTACAAGTGATCTTGTAAACAGAGCTCACCCTTGTTTTCCACCTCTATATACAGCTACATACAGCTACTTAACAAATAACACTGGGATGACACATAAAGCATTTTACAAGTGGAAAAGTTTAAGTTACTTTGCAATACTCCCAATTATTACCTACAAATTCATGTCTACTATTTCAATTTTCTCTATAGATAGAATCTTCCCTACCTCTTTATGACTGAATTTCAGAATATAATACAGTGTTTGGAATATAGTAGGTTTATATTAAATATTTTTCATCAGAATTAATATAATTTCCACCATTAAAGAGCAAAATTTGAGAAGGAATGATAAAAGTATTAAATAAAAGGCATAGTCCAATGTGTGTACGGATGATTCCCAGAGGTTTATCAAACTCATTATTTCAAACTATATACCAAGTGTTGATTTTCAAAATAATAATACATCTTTTTTTCAATTTTTTTCTGTTGGTGGTAGATAGCACTCATAGTAGGAGATCCTGCATGATGATTTCAAACCATTTTCATTTACTTATTTTATATCACAAGTGAGAAAAGATACTTCACAGCTCAGTCAGATTGAGCAAACCATATTTGAATACTGCTTGAAATTCAATTTTAGATAAATATAACTTCAGGTTATCACAAGTGCCAACTGTGCAGCCTCCATCTCCAAGAGAAGTGTGCTATTTGTTCCAGGTTGATTTGCACATCTGTTGAACTGATACTTCCCTTAAAGGATTATCCTGTTAAAAAGTATCAACTTGGCAGATTAAAGGTGATTATCTATTCAATTTTGTATACACAGACTATTAAAAAGAAGATGAATTCTTGGGCTACTTGACTTGGGGCCATGCAGTATATGTGCACTGTAAATTTTAACTATTACTTTTTAATCTAATAAGAACTGTATGATATTAGATTAAAATAATTTATTCCTCTTAGATTTCCAAACTTGGTACGCCCTTGTAAAAATTCGAAGGTCTGATTATGACTTATTTCTTTCATAAATTCAGTTTTATTCATTAAGATATATGTATATATGCCATTTGCTATATTTTCAAAATAACGTATGCTAACATACATGTGGAATTTTCACTATATATATATGACCATAGCAGGAGAGCTAATTATATGATTTGGATGTTTTATTTCCTAGAGGATATTAAGATATGGCTAGTTATGCAAATAATTTCTCATATTTACTACAATATTTTTGAATTTTAAATATTTGCTAAAATCTTTTTGAATTTCTTAAGAGTGTTGCAAAATACTTGGCATCACCACACTAATGGTTTATATGCATGTAACTACTATAGATGCCACTAAAATAAATATTTCCTCTATAAATACCACACTAAATCTTCATTAAATCTGATGGCACTAATTCAGGTTTTGTCATTATTTGGGTATGTGCTAGATTTAAATTGTTTGCATATAGTTTTGTATATAAGCTTTGTAAAGAACTTTCAAGGAAATGATTTATTTGTGCAAGAACACATTTCTACACATTTTGATTCTTTCCCTATAATGTTACAATTAGACATATATGTAGTGCAAACACACAGAACTAAGCTACAATGACAACTATACTTTTTTAAAAATACTACACAAAATTGAAGAATTAGCACAAGTGTGGCTCTGCATGATTGTGCATTGCATAGTACTGTGATCTGTAATGATAGTAAGCTGTTTTCTGTTCTAAGTCAAACATTATAGGTCAGATTCTTAATATTTCAAACAGACATTAATTTGGAAATATATTCATTTTCTCGCCCAAATCCTGTTGCTATAGAGACTGCACATGTTGCTAGATATGCAAGAATAACAGTTGATCTTTGAGTAATACAGCTGTCATTTAATTTGAGATTTAATTTTTAAATATCTTTACTTCTGTTCCACATTCTACTTTTTTTGAGTCAAGAAAAAGTAGAATATTTTACTTAGATTTCAATGTTTCTGTTCACATTTTAGCTACTTTTTAAATATTATTTTTGTGTCAGGATACCCTGTCCTTATACCAAATACAAGGAAAATACAATAAAATTTATCTAAAACTTAGGCTGTAATACCCAATTGATGAAGTCACTTAATCCAGATTTTCATTCTACAGATGATAAATAAAGCTGTTGTCAACAGAGAATAGTTTTCTTGCTCAATTGTATGTTACATATCAAACACAGTATTACTCTTTAGAATTCACCTTATGCTTGACTCATGGGACCTTTTCTGACTTATGAGATGTGAGTAACTTCTAGATACTTATACAAATTCAATCCAGATTGAGAAAAAAAAGACTTGTAGGAATTTGGGATCTAAAGCTTTATTTCCATGGAAGTAAAGACATTTCCAAGACAGAAGTATCATGGTTTGTGCAGTAATGTCATCATTAGATTGTATATATAGCCTTTCAAACATTTCTGAAAGAAGCAACACTGAGATACCTGTATAAATTCTATTATATTTTATCAAAATCAGAACTTTTATTTATATTAATCAATCAGAAATAGTGCAGTTCAAATGCAGTCAGTTGTCAGGATTCACAATCCATTATAGAGATGCCAGTCTAAGTACTGACTGAATCACTGACCAACCAAAGGGACACTACACTGATCAGAACAGACTCACAGCCATAACACCAGAACTTTCTCTAGTATTATGAATATTCTCCATAAATTAATATAGTTTTGGTTAATATGTATGTAATTAAAATTTTCTCCACTATTATTGGCATGCCATTTCCACATGTTTGCTGCAGGAAAATTATAGTGTTTCTAGTCCAGGGAATAATAAGACAAAATCAAAGTGAAAAAACAGTTTTTATAGCTAAAGCATAAAATTCTTCCTTTTTTCTTTATAATTCTGAGTTCACAGTAATTAAGTGGATGCAATTCAGGTTTTTACAGAATTGTATGATCACGCAAATTTATTGATATAAATATGTAATTACAGCTCTCAAATCTCTTCAAAATAGAAGAAATGAAACCCAACTCAGCAAGAGAAAGTTTAGTTCCTGGAGCACAGTATACCCCATTCCAGGAATTATTCACAGATCAGTATTCAAAGGGCTAACTGATCTGGTTTCCTTCAATTCCTCCAGTTCTGTTCTCCAGTGAGAGTGACTCTTATTTTCTTTAAGAATAAAACATATCTGAAAATATTAAAGGACCACTTAAACATGAAATTAAATATTAGGACTATAAAAATAACTGAGTTGGGCCATCTGGTCAACTTTTCTGTCTTCTGATTTATCCTTTTCTTGTAGCTCTCTGTTCTGAGAAGTTGATGTGGTAGAACAGGACTGATTCTCCAAAGCTTTAGAAATAAAATTAGTTGGCTTACATTCTTTCTTTCTTATTAAAGATTTTGAGCTCCATTTCTAATCAGGCCAGGCTCTAAAGACAGAATGAAGGCCTCTGCAGGTGCAGGCACGATTCAGCCCTGATGATGTGGATAGGAATTTGTAATGCATTATCAGACTGGAATTCTAGCTCCGACTTGGAACATAAAACCCTTACATGTAAGACACATTAGAAACCTGGCAGATAATAGTACAGAGCTCTCATAGGTTTCTCTTTTCTTCTAGAGATACCTAATTGGCAGCTAAGGTCAATAATAGGGGTCTACAACTTAGCTTTTAATAAAACATCTCCAAGTGGTAATTAGTGAGACTATTTTAATGTGCATAGCACATGAGTGATTTCTCCTAAGAGATACAATTATTTCCATAAGAATCACAATAATATCCAACTTTTCTATGAACATAGACTGCCTCACTTTGAATTCCAATTCCAGATTTCACCAGCTAGGCGACATGAGATTTTTAATCTCTTTGTGGTATCTTTGTTTCCCTGTCTGTAAAAAGTGGTCAAGAGTTAACATTGTCATTGAGTTGCACAGAGGATTAAATAGGTCAATACACTAGTCAATTCTCATTCTAGCGAGGGGTTAGTTGCAAAGGTGTAGGCAAACGTTGCTTCACTGTGGATGTGATCCTTCCTGTGTACTCTTATTTTAGCAATGCAATGTTGTGCACTGTCATGGTTTCAATTTAAAATGTCCCCCAAAAGTCGCATGTGTTCATTCAGGAGTGAGGATTTTGGAAAGTGATTAGGTTATGAGGGCTCTAACTTCATCGGTGGATTGATCCATTAATGATATCATATTATTGGGAGGTAATGGAAATTTAGGATGTGGAACCGACATGAAGGGAGTGGGTCATGTTTTCATGACTCTAGGGACTGTATCTGGACCTCTGTGCCCTCTCTCTCTCTCTCTCTCTCTCTCTCTCTCTCTGCTTCCTGGCTACCATGAAGAGGGCATCTTTCCTCTGCCATGCCTTTCTAACATGATGCTTCTGCCTTGATGCCAGCCAACCACAGACTAAAACATCTGCAACTATGATCTAAAATCAATCTTTTCTCTGTTAAATCGTGTATGTCAAGCATTTTGTTCCAGCAACGGGAATGTGGCTCCAACAGTCAGATAGTAAGAATGTTAGGCTTTGCGGGCTCTATGACTTCTGCTATTTCATACTCAGGTCTGCTCTTTTGGTATGAGGACAACCTTAGGCAACATAAAAACAAACAGGTGAAGCTGTGTTCCAATGAAACCTCATATATGAAAAGAGGCTGTGGGCCTGTGGGTGGTGGTTTTCTGATTCCAGTTGGTGGGAACATGGATTACTGGGTCTTGTAAGCTCTTGGGATTGCTTTTTTTGGTAACTCTTCAGACAGGGTTTTCCCTGCCCTCAAGCTGTCTCGTGCCAGTCCCACGCAGCTGGAGACTGTCTCTCCCTGGTTTTCTGCTGTTCTACAGATCTACATGGTTCTCTCATGTGCCTGTCACCCATGCTGTGCTCCATCCTGTGAACCGAAGCTGCTTTGCCCACTATGGCTCCTCACCCCAACACACGCTGCTTTGTTCTGGTACCTCAGCTGAGACCCAGAAACTTTCTCCAAGCCATAATCAGAGTCAGTCATGGGGTTTACACTACTGTCTTCCCCGCTCAGGAATCTTTTTTTTTTTTAACTACATGACATTCAGCATCTGAAAACTAGTATTTCACAAGTTTCTGTTTTTTCTTTCAACTGTTATAGGTAAAGAGCAAATCTCTTGGTCCCTGTACTCCATCTTGGCTGGAAATTTAAATCTCTATGGATTTTTAATGTTTTAGGTACAAGGAAACAGAAGCTTGGAAATGTTTAGAGATTTCACCAAAAATTATTTAGATAGTAGGTAGTGAAGAGAAAATTCAAAACCAGGGCTCCTAATTTTTAAAAATGCTCTCACCACTTCATTGCTTCTGCCACAGGGAATGAACCATAAACTCACATTTAAATAAAAAACAAATGCACTTGTAGCCTTTACTAGCAGAAACTGATAAAATCAAATTTAAACCGAAGAATCTGGGGCTATATCATTCAGTTTTGAAAAACTGAGGGGTGGTAATTTTCATATTTTATCAAAGGAGTTATATTTTTAATTCCCATTTTAGCATTTCTATTATAGTTCTGCCTGTGGAAGATATTTAGGATATCCCCCAAATAGTGGGAAACTGCACCCATTTAATGATCTGATACTGATAAGCTTTTAACTAAAAAGTCTCCATCTGCCTTGGATTTTAGCCTCCAGTTTTTTAGGAATGTGACTTCTTTATAAATGTACTGGAATTGCCTTTTATGAAGGGTGGGAAAATATTTCTAAACTGCATCAAGATAATGAAATGAGAGATTGGAAAAGCGTATGTATAAATTTTTCCAGTTCATTTTTATTAGTTACACTGTGCACTTCCATTTAACATTTTTCTAAAAGAGCAGTAAGTTTTTGAATGGCAAAATATATGGCACTTTGAGTATACCAAGTGAGAGCTATTATTAAAATAGTGAATATTCACAAAAATTTGTTGCTTTATATTACTGGGAGGCTCTCTATTTAATGAAAAGAAACACAGGAATACATTCTTTTAAAAACATATAATTATAAATATGTACTAATATATATATATATATAGACACAGATAACCTGCATTTGTCATAAGCAATGCATTTGCAAATAAAACATGTGCGTGCAGAACTATGCCACTCACAAGTCATCATTTAAATATCTGGTGGCTAACAGAACTACGGGAAAGTTAAACCCGGATGATGGTTCACACATCTTCAAATATTTTAAGTCAACAACTACATCATACTACATGTGTTTCAGTTCTTTTTTATATGAAAATGAGGTATTGACCTTTTGCTTTTCACTGCTTATTCACTGCTCATCATGCTTTGAGCAGAAACTTCCTAGAGTGGCAGGCGCTGTATCTTACTTGCACATTGATGGGTGTGCATGCTTGCTTTTCTCATTCCTGAAGTGAATAAGATGACCTTTCAGAAACCTTCCAGCCCTAGGACAAAGCTCAGTCGATGACTATGCTGGGAGCTCTTTCTTGCAGGATACCATTATCCCTTTGAATCCACATTAAACACTTCAAGACAATTATCTCCTCCATTATCTCTAGGAGGAAAGTTAGCTCTGGGAGATTAAATAATTTCCCTAAAGTCTAAAAGGTGCTGAAGATGTGATTAAACCCAAGAGGCTGAATTAGAGTCTGTATTCTTTTTCTAGAACTCTGGTTTTCAAATATTTTCCCCAAAGCCATATGATAAAAATGGTAAGGTATTTAGAATCTCAATTTTTAAGCAGATAAAATACTATTCATTAGTTTGTAATCCCAGCATGTGGGCAGCTGAAGCAGAAGGATGCAAAGTTAACTCTTCTCTGGGGAACTTAGTGACACCCTAAGTCAAAAGGAAAAAATGTAATACAAAGCCCTGGGTTGAGTCCTGAGTATCCACTCGCATATGTACACACATGCACACATGACTTTCATTTATTTTTAAAACCCCTAAATAAAATATTTCTTATGATCTTAATGACTAATAAGGCAATTTTTATATACATGACAATTTTAAATGAAAAGTGATGGACAACAATTTCAAGCTTTTATGACTTCAACTTTTATTTCCATATTGTATTAGATTTCTAATAATGAGAAATTCCTTTTTTGTAAAAACAGATCATTGTATAAAAATGGAAACATTTTTATAAAGCAGCACACTGTAGGGAAGTCGAAAGATGGAATACCGGTAGGTAGCAGGAGAGGGACACTCTCTGAGAGAGACAGCTCAAATCCCAGAATAAAACACCCTGGAGAGACCCAAACAGAGAGAGATGGACTCTCACAACCCAGGAAGAAACTAAAGTGCAAAAAACCACTTGAATATGAGGTCCTGGGGCTACTATTAGTGAAGCTAAGATCAGCAAGCATGGCGCCCTACTTGAGCCTGAATCCCTGCGGGAGACCTGACCAAGGGATCCACACCGAAGCAATTGGCTTGAGCTGCTGGAGCGCAGAGCTGAACAGCCCTGCGCCCTGCACATGACCCACCCAGAGACACCGTGAATTCGCACCACAGCTGCGCTGAAGTCAGAGGTGGGGGAACCCAGCAGTTTTTGGGGACCGGCATCAACATGCGGTGAGTGATGGGAATAAGACCCTCCCATGGGAAAGGGGAAACTGACTGGACGACATGTTGGATTTGGGCAGGAGAGCCCTAACTCCATAAGGAAGTGGCTTCAGTTGGTTGTTCCCCTCGTCGAGCAGATTGGTGGAATCCGCTTGGACTAGGCTGCACCCCTGGCCAGGACCCAGTGAGTCGCTACAAATTAATTCCCTGAGATCAGCACACATTGACACAAAGGCCTGCAAAAGTTGACTGGCCCGGAGGGGAGGAGCCAGCGCCCACTGCCTGTGCCTGAACTTTAATCTCTGATAACCCACTAAAGAGGGCAAAAGCTCCTAGCCTGTGCCCTCTAGAGGAGCCTTAACCAACAAGAAAAGGGTCTGGGAATTACACTGTACACTTGTATGGAAGGAACCAAAAACATGACGAAAGGGAGAAATAAGAGAAAAACCCCAGCCCCCAATCCTGAGAACATTGATCCAGGAGTGGTAAATACAAAAGAGATTGAGGGCAGCAAAAATGCAACTTCAAACACAGTGTTAGCTGACATAAAGAGATATCTTCAGGACTTTATAAGTGGGACCAAAAGTGAAATATTAGTTTAAATTAAATAAGAGATAAGTAGATTAATAAAAGAAAGGCTGGGTAACTCTTAAGAAGACACAGACAGAAGAATGGAGGAACACAACAGGAGAGAAAAATTTAATGAAGAATACAGAAAAAACCTAGAATTCATGAAGCAGATTCAAAGACACTATCAGGAAACTAAAGATTCCATAGAAAGCTGGCAAAACTGCTTGAAAGAAACCAAAGATAGACTATCAAGAATTGAACACAGGCTTGCAATGTGTGATCATGAAAGGGAAGATCTCTTAAAAATAACAAGGGAGCAGGCAGTAAAGATACAAAGACTGGAAGATGACAAGAGGATCTATAACTTAAGAACAAAGCATGTGAATGAAGAAGCAGGAATCAAAACAGGAATTACAAAGGCTATTCACAGAAATTATTAAGGAAAATTTCCCAAGCATAGAAAAAAGAAATGATATGCAGATGTATGAAGCATACAGAACTCCAGCCACCTACAACCCAAACAGAGCTACACCCAGACACATAATAATTAAGATCCCAGAAATTCAATATAAGAACAGAATATTAAAAGCCATCAGAGAAAAGAAACAGATCACCTATAAAGGAAAACCCATCAAAATCATGGCAGACTTCTTGACACAGACCATCAGGTCAAGAAGAGCTTGGAGTGAAGTAATTCAAGCTCTGAAGGAGAACAACCTCCAGATCAGATTGATGTATCCTGCAAAACTCTCTCTAGAAATTAATGGAGAAAAAAGATGCTTCCAAGACAAAGAGGAACTAGGAGAATTTGTGACCACCAGTCCAGCCCTAAAAAAAATACTGAAGGACATTCTAGGGAGAGAGAACAAAAATACGAGCATTTCAGAAACAGTGGCAGAGAGGCCTCAGTGAACAGGGCAGACAGTGGAGTGGAACAGAAATATAGACAACCAATGGCAGAAAAACAGAATAGCAGAAATAATTCAGAGAACATTGGCTGTAATCTCTAGTATAGACGGCCTTGAAATATTAGAGAGAAACACAGGCAGAGTAGATCAGGAGATAGGGTCCACTGAGATGCTCTATATAGGGAGGCAGTGGGACCCAAAACAAGCAGTGCACCCCATGGGAGTGAAAGGGGAGGAACTATCTAAAAAAGGGAGTCAGAGGATACTGTTAATGGGGTAACAAGATTTAAAATTTACATTATTCTCACCACTCTGCTTGGATGGATTACGTGCTATTCCAGTTTGTCTACTTACACTAGACTTGAGGACGTGGTCAGCTATCCCAAAAATAAGAGGACATATTATGGTAATCATCCTTAATTTCCTATCAACTTAATCTGAAGCCCTTTTTTAAATTATACTGTCTTATTATGACTGATCTTATTTGAATCTGGTTTGTTAGATTGCTACTTTGTATTGACTGATTTTATTTAAATTAGTTATGATTGATAGCATTAAGTCTAAGAGTATAGGCAACTACACTGAAGATGACAAGATTCACTAAGATACCCACTCTGGTTTGATTATTACTTGCTTTTGAAGTCTTATAATGTTTCCAATGCTTTGTTTTTATTAATGTTGTTATATACTGCTGAGACATCATGGTAACCATTGTAGATCACCTTGTATTGCTGTTTTATAGACTTTTTTGCCTCATGCTTTTTTAGGAATTGTTTTGTTTTATCTTGCTTTGTTTTGTTTTTCCCTCTAATACAGAAATGATAGATATATATGTAGAGACTCATGCATGTGTAGAGCTTATAAACAATTGACGAGAACCAACTATATAACACATGTTGAAATGAACAACTACTTTGAAGAAAAAGAGACACTACAGTACCCAGTGCTGGTTCCATAATGTCATGATGTGAAGTCCAACAAAACTATCACATTTTGTTCAAAGTGATTTTAGATTGCTTTGTCTTGTTTAAATTCAACACATATGAAGGTATGGACAGCTGTTTTGAGGAGAATGAGAGATACTATGACAGCCATTCTTGGCTTCCCTAATGTCTGGTCTTGAAGACCTGAAATGCCCTCCTCGTTCTGCTCAGATCAATTCCATACTATGTTGTTTCATGTGAATTCCCTGTATGTGATAATATGGAGAACTATTTGTAAGAAAACAAGAGTCAATATGATAGAGAGTGAGTATCTCCGATTGTTTAGTTTTGAAATTTATGTCTCTTACATTGCTTTCTTGTGATCTGCTTTGTTCTGTTTTTTTTTGAGTGTGTGTGTTTAATTTCACCCTTTTGATATAATTGCATGTACATTTGAGTGGGTAAGATGGATGACCATATTGCTGTTTTTGTCAGAACGTGGAGCAGAGCTGTTAACAGTCTCGCTGTTTGAATGTCTACTTTACATGTTTTAACTTTGTAATTTGAATAACTATTTCCAAGAAGTCAGTATGTAATTTGTCAAGTAATAATTTCTTAGGTTTTTTTGTTGTTTTTCTTTTCCTTTTTTCCTTGGAATTCTGTATTGTTGCTACCCTTTATTCTGTTTTTTTTTCTCTCTTTAAATAAATTTTTTTAAAAAGCAAAACACTTTATAACCTCAAGCTGTGCTTCAATTAAACTGATTGAGATATATGAAATATCATACAGAATTTTTATTTCTATGAGATTGCTTAGAGTAACTAGCAATGACTTAAAGTTCTTTTAATGAGCTACCTAACACAGGATGCTATCCATACACTGATGTCTCACATAACATGATGACACTACATATTCGATTTCAACGATTTCTCCTCAGGTATAAAAGTACATCCCAGACAGCTGACAAGATCCTAGACTCACATTAGTAAGTTTCTAACAAACAATGCTATAGGTATATCTCTAACTATACACACCAGTTCTGTCAAAGAATTTTGATCAGGAAATATGATCCAGGATAACATAATGTGAACCCTCAATACATATTCATTATCATCAGCAGTATTACTATACTCTCACTTTTTAAAAAATGATAATATAATGTAGGCTTTCCCTGGCTTGCCACTGGGAGTACATACAAGTATATTCAAATAAATATATATTTTTAGCTTACTAAGTCAGATTTGATTTTATCCTCATATTCCAGATATTTGCATGCTATAATTCAGTTAAACTTCTCTTTTAAATAATCTTTTCCTGAATTAGAAGAGATATATGTGTTCCTATCCTTATTCCAGTTTTGCTTGGCTCCAGAATTACTCTTTTGAAAGGGGATTATTTCCAGAACTTTGTGATTTTTCTTCCTCAGGCTCTCATTAGAACTTCTATTTGTTCTCCCTACTTTCATACTTTTGATATATTTTAACTTTTGTAAATAAAGACTCATTAAAGGCCTGTGCAGAAGTACAGTTTTCTCATTGTTTAATGAGAAAAGACTTATGGCAGTAATTTCTCAAACACTTAGAATTAAAATTAATTATCCTCTGTTCCTTGAAGAAATCGTCAAAGTGATTATACAGTCAAGTTGAAATTACATTCTCTCAGACTCCTGAAGTATTTCCATTGGAAAGGTCCCAATTGTAGAGAGATAAAACAGGATTAAATTATAACCCAAAGTTTGAAAATTTCAAAGCTCAGAATTTAAAGTTGTAATATTTAAATCTCACTCAGGATACTAAGAAGAGATTTAGGAAGAAAAAATGTTTGTGAAAACCAAGTTAAATCTCCTTTACAGCTATAGTGCCAGTGTGGTTTTCTTCTAGAGTCAGAAACTATAAATGGAAATATTAATAACCATTCACAGTAGAAAATGAAATTCTGAGTATTTCATACCTGGAATTTAGTTTGTTTCAAGGATTACTCTTATATCTAAAAGAATTAATTAAACTGATTAACTGTATATTGTGTGATCACAAGAGCCTTGGAAAATACATCCAGAGAAGGGGAAGATGGCGGCCTATGGGGTGACAGGAAGAGTGTCTCTGGCCAGCCCCGAAGAAAAGCAGGTACCTAGGCCAGGAGCAAAAGATGACATCTGATAAGAGAAGATAAACAAAAACAGCATTTAGCTGGAGCAAACTCCAGTGTCTAGGGGGCATGTGAGGCGAATCTGTATCTTGGCACCCCACCCCACACCCAGTGTAGGGCCATCTTGGGGGAAGATCACAGAGGGAGGGAGCTGGTGCTTCAGTAAAGGGTTGACTGGTGGTACAGCTTCACAACCACTCTAACCTACCAACTGGGCACAGTGAGTGGGACACAGGCAAGCAAAAGCAGAAGAATAGGATAGGACAAAATGTCTTGCACCAATGTCCTACACACTGGTGTCCTAGAAATAATAGAGCCACAGGGTCGATGAATGGTGGGGCTTTGGGGAGAGATAAAGATTGCCTAATACAGACAAAAATAAGTTCTCTGTTCCCCTCACATACAAAGGGAGTGTGACACACATGGGACATTCAGTATGCTATTGAAACTTGCCTGTGGTCTTCCAAGAGGGCTGGAGTGAACACCTCATAGCAAGGTGCTTCACAAGGCAGGGGAGTCCCAGCCTGTGACAAGTATGTAGAGAGCAGGGGATTTCAATGAGAGCAGGGACAGAGATGGCACCTAGGGCAGAAGGGGATTGGGTAGAGATGTCAACTCGCCTTCTGTTTCTCCAAAGAATGGAAAGTCCCAAGATGATGTGAAGTACTGCCACTGGTGTGCTGTGCTGGCGAGGTGGTCCTTTTGCTGAGCCTGGGGGTAGCGCTAGGTTTTAAAGGCAGGACTGAGACAGACAGAGGTTTGTGGACAGAGAGACAATGATGACATCTGGGTAGGAGGTCTTCTGGCCGTGTATGGTAGGAAAGAAAGTCCTATGGGAGGAAGACAAGGAGACAGCTGCAATATTTATCAGGCACTGAAGGAAGCAAGAGGTATGAGAATTCTGGAAGAAGTTGATGAAGAACACAAGAACCAGTTGTTGGACAAACTACGCCACACTTGCATCATCCCAAATCGATTGAGGAAACATGAAAAACAAGGTACAAAATGCCTTCAACTCCCCCAAACTCTCCTAAAGTAGACCCAAGGGGCATCAATGGAGAAGAGATCAAAACCAAACAGCTGAGTCACATGACTTGATTGAAGAAGAAACTAAGAAACTCAGCGAGGTCAAAGATGATGTAACTCCAAAAACAGTGAAGCTAACTATCAGACCAGTGTGGCTAGGAAAGCATCAGGTAAAAATTTAAAAGAGATGAGAAGGTACCAAACAGAAATCCACCAATAAAACACATGAGCAGCAGAAGTAGATAATGTGAACAAAAGATTCAGAAAATAAAATGTGAAGAAAATTTATTCCATGGCTATTAGATGGCACTAAAAAGATTAAGACTAATTCAACTTAGAGAAAGTATAGGAAAGCACACAAGAAATAAAAATGTGATTACAGAAATCATTGCAGAAAATTTTCCAAGTACAGGAAAAGAATTCAACATACAGGAAATTGAGGCTTTCAGAATGCCAAATAACTCCAAAGAAAAAAGTTCTCCAAGAACATCAAGGTCAAAAATTTCAGAAGTCCAACACAAGAACAAATTTTTTTAAAATGTTAGAAAAAAATAAAAAATAATCACTAATGAAGGTGAGCCCAGTAGGATTACAGCAGACTTTTCAACACAAACTTTAAAAGTCAGGTGAGCTTGGAGTGTGTGTATCAAGCCCTAAAAGAGAAAATCTGGCAACCCAGAATAACATATTCTGTAAAAACTATCTTACAAAATTGATAGGGAAATAAGAGCAATTTATTACATCTTTGGAGCACTCCAAAAATACTAAATAAGAGTCTCAACATAGGCAATGAAACAAAGGAAGCCAAAAAGTGATAATAGGCTGAATACATCAAGCAACGTGAACAGTTAAACAAAAATAAGATAAAACATAAGGAAGACAGTAACAGAGAAAGAACACAAGGACATGAGTAAATCAAAAATTTTCAGTGATAACTCTCATTGTAAATAGCCTCAACTCCCCAGTTGAAAGATACTGATTGGCAAATTGGTCCAAAAATAGTCAATGGTTTATGACTATGCATGTAAGAGACAACACCTTCAACTCCTAGGCTAAACCAGAACCCTGAAAGAAAGGAAGGCCAGCAATTTTCTTGTGAACTTCAAGCCAGAACTGATCAAAGAAGCAAAAAAAAAAAAAAAAAGAAAAAAGAAAAAAAAAAAAAAAAAAAAAAAAAAGGAACTGGGTTCTATTTAGGGTTCTTGCCTGCACCTATGTCTTTATGACTTTTATTTATTTTTATCTCTCAGCAGATGGTTTCTGCAGAAAGAGAATGGCTATCATCATTAAACCAAATAAAAGCAATGCTATAGAGGCTATAGGGAGAAAGGAACACTTTACATCTTGGTAGGAATGCAAACTACTATCTCCACTGTGAAAACTGGTATGAGTGTTTCTCTAAAACTAAAAGTAGAAATTCCACTTTACACATCTATTCTCCTTCTAGGTATCTTTAGCAAAATGCTAAACATATCATATTACAGTGAATCATGCATACCCATGTTTAAAACAGCATAACAAGAGTTAAGTTTTGGAAGCAGTCTGTATATCCATCAACAGATGAATGGATAAAGAAAATGTAGTTTTTAAAACACAATGTAGTATTACAATGCCACAAAAAGGGAAAAATAGAAGTCATTTGTAGAAAAATGTATGTATCTTGAGACTATAATGGTTAAATAAACCAGCTGTATCATCAGTAACATGACATTGTCTCTCATATGAGAACCCAAAATATAAAAACAAAACAAAGAGTAAAATTAAAAATAATAGGAAACAGAGGGAAAGATCTTTTGCAAATGGGAAGAAGATCAAGAGATGGAGGGAAGAGAAGGGTTTGGAAGATTTGTGGAAAAGGATGTAAAGGATTAAGATGTGAGTATATCTATAGCTAGCTATCTTCCATCTATCAATCAATCAATCAATCAATCAATTAATCAACTATCTCTTCACAACTCCCCACAATGACTCAATCAGTTTGTATTGCAAATGTGTAGTAATAAAAATAAAAATTAGAATGTAATTATAGTCATTTCTTTTATTTTCTTTCCTATGAAACATAAATGTCAAGTCCTAACTAGCCCCTGGTATCTTCTCTTCACAAAGAGAAACCACACTAATGCCAAAGGGAAAGCTGATGTGAAAGAATCAGTATCCACAAACACCAAATTTGGCTTTTTAGAAAAATTCTGGCTGACTATAAATGTGTTAATGCCTGCAGTATTAATAAAAAAATTTTAAATGAGCTATTATTTAAATTTTAAGTGGATAATGGAACCATTTTTTAAATCTTTAATGTATGATGACAATATTATAAAACTAATCCTAAGAAATACACAGCAAATATCATGGTTTTAAATTACTCCTAATATATTTATAGTTTTTGGTTCACAGAATTAATATAGATTAATTTTTATAAAGAATACATTGTGATGTTTTAATGTGTACTCTTAATTTCTCATCTAAAAGTGTAGTTTTTGTTTTGTTCATAACATTAATTTACGACATGTAGTTCTCTTAAAGTTTTCAAAATTTAAGAAAGCATTACACTAGCAAAGGGAGGATATATTTTATATTCTTCATTTAGGAACTAAAGATGTAGATAAAACTCTACTTTTTAATCTTCTACATGGTCACTTGGAATTAGGGTAGTTCTTAACAGCAATTTCTATACAATCCTTGATCAGCAAGGATAAAATATTGTATCTGATTTATAATATTTAATTTACTGAAGAAATATGCTAAACACAATTAAATAATAATACTGTGGAATGCAGAACGTAATTGGAACAAGAACATGAATATGTACTTCAAATTACTTATAAAATCTAAACAACATGGCGTAACTTATTAAGTTCTGATAACTACAAACATTACATTAAATATGTTTCAAGTGAATTTTCACTAACTCTTTTTTTCCCTCTATTTTCACTTACATTTCCTCCTAAAAATCCTGTTTACTTACCTTGGATCATGATTCTAAGCGTTGTCCTTAAGGGATTAAATGGAACTACTAACAAAGATATATTATGTATATTAGCACTTATCTCTGCTATTATTTCTTTATGAATATGATGAACATAATTCTTTAAAGACATGACATATTGTATGTAACATGATGAATATACTGCAATACATTTTAATATAATATTAAGAACAAAATTTTATATAGGATAAACATCCCCCAGATTTAAGGAAAAAACATCATACTTTCAGAATAAATACAAATGCTCTTAGTTTGGTTACAAAATTTAAACCGAAACAATCCTACCTGATGAGTCAAAGTTCACCTCATTGCCAGGACTTGGACCTACATCAATGGACACAACTGGCAAAAGCTTCCGAAAGTCCCACAGCTTTATAACCCCACAGGCATCACAGGAAGCTATCATGTGACCCTTCAAAACAGAAAATAAACAAAAATATGGTTTTTATTTATACACTGCATACATAAATACTCACAGTAACCCATGGGAGAAAGGTCAGGTTTATGTTACAATTTTATTAACTATGCAAAACTGCTTTCTTCTAAACTTAAATGCATTCAGTATATTTTTATCTTGCATATAAAGTTACATAAATGATATTCTTAGTACATGAAATTCAATACTAATTTTAGAAAAATATTTTTCAAGGAGGCATTTTCTTTAATTATGTGAAGAGGTGCAATGAAACAAAACTATATTCACTCATATAATTTGACTATATGAATGCATAACATGTGTCATGTAAATGATATATGTAGTATGTAAACTGTGTACCTGAAAACATCACCTCATCAGCACATCATACTGTATGTGCTTGCAATTAGTGTTGATGTCTTATAAATCAGATAAAGAGAAAAACAGGAAGATAAATGGACACAATAGAGAAGAGCCTCATCTGGAGGGGAGACTGACTAGAGCCTCGCTATTGATCGCAATGAAATCACTCCTCTGTGGCCCAGTTAGACAAAATTCCCAATAAATGTATTCGAGTCACTTTTGATAGTTAGTAATGAAGCAGGAAAGAAACTGGGTAAAGAAACACAGAGGGAGAGTGGGTGACATCGAGTGCAGAGGAGGACATGTTCTCAAAGTGGCAGCACCTGGGGCTCGGTCACCTAGCACTTGCAGGTTGTCTACACTCCTGCTGGTCTCTCAGGAGAGGTGCTCCCAGTACCCACTTCACATCAGGGGCCGGGGGTTTCTGTCCTTTGGCAGCTTGCAATCTCCACTCATTCTTACCATTTCACCATTTGATTTTTTTCCCATTCACAATGAATGAGGACTGTTCATATCAAGTCAATCATTCATGTTTATGATAAATCAGAGGAACTTTCAATTTGATATACAGTTTCCCTTTCAGCTTCAGTTCAGTTTTTAAAAATCTAATGTCAAAAACTGTCCTATTTTCTTTTTGAGTTTTAAAATGTTAAAGGCATTAGCTGTTATTACACAATTTTCCTTCTTGTTGTTTTGAGCTACCTCATTCTTTTCATCATTCACTTCTTAATTTTTATCCTTTCTGTAAAAATCTACATTATGTATTACATTTCAAGTGTACTTTTTGTTTCTCTCTAACCACACCAATAATGCAATGAATTCCATTAGTTTCAAAATTCTATAACTGTTGCCACTGGCAAAGTAATACAACAGCCTTGTACCCAATCAAATAAATTAGATGCTTAATCTTTTTTATGACTTAAAAGGGAACATAGAGAACTTGGAATGATCTCAGATATGTAAACATGTAATGTAAGAACTGTGAGGAATCAGTGAATTTCATTTCAGAAAATGAAAGAACCGTTCTCAGTATTACCAGGAGATATTAATGTTATAAATTAGAAAAAAAAATCTTTCTTCGGATATAAGGGCTTTCAATCTTTCAGGAGTTACAAAACAGTCAATTCTGAGAACAGAGTAGATAAGTTTTAATCAGAATTTAATTTGAATGTTCCTTTCATCAAAGGCAAGTTATTGACTTGATGTCTTTTTTCTAGTCTGGAAGCAATCTTAAAATATGCTTTATCCCACTGAACATTAAAATTTGAGGAAAAGCACTAAAAATAAAACATTTTATAATTTTTATTAGATGAAAATAAATACTTTAAAACTTTTAAATTTAATTATAAAACTTATTATTAATGTTTGATAGTTTAGTAATATTAAAATAATTCAACATTTATTAAATACTTTAATGAACTAGGTCCTGTACTAAATGCTTTGTTAGCAAAAGAGTATATGCTCATTTAAACATTTAGTCTAACTTTTCCATTGTTTTAGGAACTTGGGAGCTATGATAAAGTGTGCATTACAGTAGTATGACTAAAATAGCTTATTAAGTAATATAAATAAGTTTGAATTTAGATTATTACTGAAAAGACACTCTGTAATCAAATAACTGCCTAAGAATCTAAGCAGGTGAAGCAGATGCATGAACTATTGCAGTTTTCGGGGTATAAGAGAGGTCAACAAAATATTTGCTAAATTGATATTATGAATGTCTCTTTGGAACTCATCTGGAAGTTTCATTTTAGCCCATTGCTTCTGTAGCAGTCTTGAGGTGAATGTAAATTCTCTTTTCTTTTCTTTTTTTGTTTTTAGGTACAGGGTATCAAACTCAGGACTTTACACTTGCCAGGCAGGCGCTGTGCCACTTAGCTTTTACGCCATGCCCTGGTAAATGTAAATTCTAGTCGTCATGGCTCTGAATCACTTGTAAAAAATGATAGAAAGGATAGAGAATCTAGAAATCAAAAGTTGGAATATCCTCAAGACCCTCCTCCCATCCACGGTAAATCAGAGGGTCTTCTGGCAGTCTCCCACCTTCAGACAAAACAAGAAACTAATCTAGTGCTGATCCAAATGCAGAATGTATATTGTAAGGAATCTGAGCTGTGGAGATGTGCACAAGTGATTTGTTGATGATGCAGGGGAAAATCATTTTATTTAGAACCTATGACAAGCAAGACGACAGAGGATAGCTATCGATAGGCACTTAAACTGAGGTTTCAAAGAAAATGTCTTTTAGAGATAGGTGATACTGTGTGATAATTAAAGTGTGAAGACTCAAGAGTCTTGAGAAATTCTCTAAAATATAATTCTGTTTATTCTGGTAATTGTCAGTTCTGATTCCAAGTAGAAAAATTCACTAAAGGTAGTTGATGTGGAGTTCTAAACTTAGATTGGATCCATGGCTATGCTTTTAATACTGAAACTCCAGCACCCAGCATGGTTCCTACTACATGTTAGCACTTAATCTTTGAATAAATATTTGAATTAATGAGCATAAAAGGAGCAGCATTATCAGTGTGACTATATGTGATTTCAGGGATTTTTTCAAATATATGAAATGTTAAGTGAGCTAAAGAAATGTTGTTCTGACTATGACCCAAATGAGTTACGTTGCACAAACAGAATTCAACCAAGTGGACAAAGGACATTTGAGATGATAATGAACAATCACAACTCCTGACTGCCCATGTTAAGTGTTAAAATAAAGGCCCCATAATGGGGAAGAGCCATACAGACATGACATGACTTATAAGTTAAAGGAACATAATTATAACCTAGCTTCATCTAGGCTGCTGAAACTATATTGAAGGAAAATTTTAAAATATATATGTCAAGGACCACAAATATGGTTGTCCTTTTGAAACTTTTAACATTACTTTTGAAGTTTGTTAAAAATTAAAGGAAAAATTATGAGAAATAATTAATGTGGTATTATTTATAAATAAAATTTGAGAGTAAGTGAAATTTTTAGTAACAACTTAGCATGGAAGAACCTAGCATAAACCTTGTGTAGTGGATTCAGAAGCTTCTTTTATGCAAACTGATACCAACAGCTGCAGGAAGAAGCAGCAGCCTGAACTACAGGCTCTCTGCACTGGAATTCTGAGCATATTTACAGATTGTAAAACAGAGTAACACAAAAAAGAAGGCTTGGATGCTAATGAGATCATTTATAATTTAAATGAATAATTAAAAGACTTTTCATAAACCAATAGTACTCCATAAAATACACATATTTTATGAGTACATAATCTTTTGTTTGTTTGCTTTTTGTCTTTTTGAGACAGGGTCTCACCACACTGTTCAGAGCCAACTTGAACTCACTTTGTAGCCCAGGCTGGCCTCGAACTTGCAGTGAGTTTCCTACCTTAGCCTCTTGAGTGCTGGAATTAGAGGTTATGTGCCACCATGTCCAGTTGAGTACATAATTTTTAAGCATTTTATTTAATGACTTTATTTAGTTAGTTTGATATTGAGAATCAAACTCATGACCTTGCGCTTGCCAGGCAGGTGCTGTGCTGCTGAGCTATAGTCCTGGCTAAGGCAGATTTTATAAACTTGAGCATTGAGTTAAGAGTTGGGAGTAAAAAGTTACTTTTCAGGTAAGTTAAGAAATGCCATAAAATTAGTACAATTTTCTGCATGAAAATCTTTATGCCTTTGCATGGCATGTGAGGAAGCAGGTTATTAATTGATTTCAAAAACACACAAGTGCAATTGGATTGCATTGAAATCTTCAGTCTGATGAGTCAGCATTTTCTTAGTTCAACTGACTAAGAGGTGTGTGTGTGTGTGTGTGCCTTTTTTTCCTATCTTCTTTTAGAAAGTCAAGCTACAGAACTGCATCTAAATAATAAAATAATTTTAGGTTCCTGAAAGCAGCACGCACTTCCTGAAAAGTTTCTATAAAGCTAAACAAGAAGACATACACAAAGATCATCTCAAAGAGTTATACTGCCTAGTAGACAAATAAATAAGTGTATATCAAAACTGTACACCTATGTATGCTATAAACTAAGTATAGCTACTTTGTTTTGTTTAGCAGTACTTCCCTATGACTTAGAATAATACCTAGTATATGTTCAATAAATAATTGTAAAATACATGAATGACTATTTCAGGTGAATAATTATTAACCCATTAAAATAACTATAGGCCCAATGTAAAACATGGGAAAATTCATGCTAAACTGTGGTTATGTATGAACTATAGAGGTACAATGACAAATGAGGAAATACATTTATAAAATCTTGTATATTAAGCTTTAAATGTGAACCATAATTACAAATATTTACATTTCTCAAATATAACATTTATGTATTTTTAAAATGCTGTTGTCAAATGTATTACTTATTTCATGGAATGTTAAAATGTATCATAGCTACTAGTACCGATACTAAGATGGGAAAAGCACCAAGGGAAGTTGGATGGAGAGGTGTAAAGTTTAGACTCACATCTGTGGTTATTTTTGTAACACTGGATCTATAGAACTTTGAGTAGTATCTGCTACATGTTAGATATTTGACTGTGAATAAATAATTAATGAATATAGAAGACTAGAGAATAATCAATGCATACTACATATGACTTAGAAGACTTTTTAAAAATCATAGTAAATTAAATGATCTGAAGCTCAAGAAAAAAATGTTTCATGATCACAAGACTCAAAATGATATATCTGCACAGTACCTTAAATTTTACTTTATAGCATGCCTATAATTAATATCACAACTTATTCTCACAACTATATGAAGTGTCAAATTTCATTCTCCCTCACAATATAGAACTAAATATATTCTAGAAGAATTTAAAAATACATTGAAAGACTAGTCCAGATGATCCTAAAATATAACTACCAAATGAGACAACTAAAAAATAACAACTATCACTCATTGGGTAATTACTATGTTTCATTCAAGTTGCTAAGCATTTACATAAACCTGTATATAAATATACATACACCTGTATATAAGTATATAAATGTATTACATAAACCTGTATATAAATACTTTATATACAAGTATTTCTAAAAAAATAAAAAAAATTACTGGCAATAATTAATTACTTTTATGAATCAGGAAATAGAGCCCAAGAAAACTTAATTAACTTTCCACAAACCACACAATTAAAAATGAGAGGCAATATTTGAAATTATTTGGCTTTGTTAGCTACTGTACTACACTATGTCTCAGTGAATTGGTATATAAATATGAATTTTTAAAGTTTAAGACCTAAAAATGTTTGATTATAGTATAGTAGGAACAATATTCATAATAAAGAACAGAAACACACAGCAGAGAATTGGGATGAAACCAATGATCCAAAAGTTCTGTATTTGGATGCTGTCTTAGTTATGTCTCCTTGTTGATACAAATGTACCTGACACTCAAAATTAAAGGGGGAAAGGTTTAGTGAGCTTACACTTCATAGAGGATTCTGTCCAAAGTTGGTCACATCCATGAGAGAGTGACACATGTCAGAGGGACATCGCAGAGAAGACCAGTTCATGGTGCCCATAAGGTAGAAAAAAAGGGGGCGGGAGTTCTTGGTGGTCAGAAGGTAGTAAGGCAACAAGAGACCCTAACAGTGTCTTTCTGCCCATTTATGCTCTATATAGGCTACTGGAATCAGAGTAGTGTCAAACCATCACTGGATGGATTTAATAATCACATACCCTTTATCTCAATATTACACACTCTAGATTTAGTCGTCTCTGAAAAAATCTGACCTATGACTGCATAAGGCTTTGGGGAATATCAAGACACAAACCATATGAGAGCCAGACCCTGGTCGTTCGGCCTCTGGAGGGTAACAGAGACTATAAGGTCTTTTATCTGAAGGAAGATAAAAGCCAATTTATTGCTAAAACCATGGGCAATTTAAAATTTCTGGTAAAATGACACTGTCAAAAATTGCTGGCACTTGAAAAAAATTGCTGGCTAACACTTTCTGAAGCTGTGCGTTTTATGATGCTATATATTGAAGGAATCTGCAGTTCATATACAATCTCACAACCTGGGTCTGAACTAAGCTACACACTGAGGGACTGGGTCTCTGGTTTCAATACCAGAGGGCAGGTTTCCTGAATCATAAATATAAAAATTGTCCTAGGCAAGCCTGGTCTATTAGTGTGGGGGTGCTGGGACAGAGGAAAATAGATGCAGCATTGAATGCTCTGAAAGGGTAAACCAGCACCAGCTGAGAGCAACAAAGATAAACAAGGAGGAAAAAGACAATCAGTCCTTTCACTCATACACATAAAGAAACAAAACATTTTCCATAAAACACAAAGCAATTTAAAGTAGGTAAAGACAGTCAAAAATTGAAAGAAGAAATTAATTTGGGTAGATTAAAATTATGAAAATAGGAAAAGGATTTTAAAACCACAAATTGATAAGATTTTAATAAGGAAACAATATTCATTAAATAAAAGGAAACATGCCAAAATAATCCAAATGACTTGAGGAAAACCAAGAGAATTGAAATGTCAGTCACTGAACAGAAAAGGTTCACTGCATAGCATGTACTCCAGCCTAGGAGAGGACAAACAGAGTGAACTGAGATTACAGTCTGGGAAACTCAGCTGGATTGTGGACATGAGATAAGAAGGTGAAAGCACATTTGTAAACTCTTTAAAGACTGAAGGGCAAGAGTAGAACTGAGAGGCCTGGTGTTTAAGAAGTGTAACAAGCAAGGAACGCACAGAGACAAAAAGAGCAGTCGAAGGTGTAATGTCTGAAACTTTTCCAGAATTCAAGAAAGACATAATTCAGCTGTCGCCTGGTACTCAGGGGAGATTAGTGCCAGCCCTCCCATACACAGAAATACAGCCACATTTACACCTAGACACACTGTATTGAAATGTGCAAAAATTACAAATGAAAGAAAATTTACCTACAAGTGAGAAATGATACTATGCTTAAACAAAATCATGTATACTGATAACAACAAGGAATCACCAGACTAATGTTAATATTGTATGTGAAATTAAATTCAACCAAAATTGTATACTTAACTAAAGGTCACCATGGACCAAATACTTTTTCAGACTTATAAAACTAAAAATATTTAAATATAACTTAGCTTGTGGAAACAATTCTTAATGCTTGAATTTTACCAAAAATGGAGAAAACACCTAAAGATAGCAGGTGCAGGAGACATATTGGCTAACTACAAATGTTTAAAAAGTTCAAATTTTATTATCAAGATCATTTGTTGACTGTAAAAAGAAAAACTTAAATCTAACACTTAACTTTAAATCTTATTCTTAAACAAACAGAAAATAAATTTCAAAAAAGCAAAGAAAAAATGATTAACAAAAGCCACAAAAAATCTTTAATAGTAATATTTATCAATATATATTCATAAATATACACGAATATACTGAAAGAAAAAGAACCTACTGAATTAAAGACAAAAATGGTTTTTAAAAAAGAATATTATTATGAAATTTTTAAGGCAAACATTAAAAAGAAGCCTCAATAATAAAATAGTCTAAATGTTCAAAAATTGAATATAAAATAAATTATTAAATACTAATTAATAAGAAAATGGATGATAATATCAATGTCACAAAAATTTATATGAAAAGAATCACTGGTATGCTAATTACTGGAGAACAATGAAAGAAATGCTCCATCAATAAGATGATAAGTATTGATTTTTATGTAAATGCAAAACAATTTTCAAAAGATAAAAGCAAAACTTCAGAGGAAAATCATCATTTTCCCAAATAATAAGGAAGACTATGTTTATCAGAATGATAGGTCATGCAAAACAGAGAAACAAAAAAGCCAAAAAGAACATACAAGATGCAACATCAACAAAATGCTTGATATAAAATAAAAACCAAATATGCATCAAAGTTATAATACCATCAAGTACTACATATATATAATATATGATAGGACACAATATAAATCTTTCAAAATGGCAAAGAACAAATATTATAAAAGCTACAAGACTGTAATGGCAAGTTTAGAATCCATCTAAATGAATATAATTCACACACTTGCTGACTAAAGCTGAGGTCATCAATAATGGAAATATGTGATCTCATGTGCATTTGTATTTAAGATGTCTTTTTAAAAGAATAGAAATTAAGGTATGGGGATATAGCTCAGTGACACAATGCCTGCCTGGCAAGCATGGGGTCCTGAGTTCAATTTCCAGTATAAAAAACAAAAGAAAAAACCCACCAAGTTAAAGAATAAAGATTAACAGGAAATAAAATGTGATTGAATTTTCTCAAAAAAGCTAAACTGATAAAAATAATTCCTCATTGCACTGTAATAAGATTTTCTGACTGCACTGCAAGTAAGTGAAACTCCGGAAAGCAAATTGCAGATGGGAGAGTACAGTCATTTAATTAAGCAAGTTCAAACACCCACAGTTTCTTTGGGGTAGATCCAGTTAGTTTGGCTACTCAGGCCAACATTCCTCTAGTGGCCAAACTCATTTTCTTTCTTCTGCTGGACCGTTTCTTATTCCTTACACTGCGGCTGATCTCCTCATAGAAAACCATGCCCCTGGACAGAGTAAATATTTAAAGTGCAGGCGTCTGGCTGAAGTAAATCGACAAGAACACGTCTCCATATTTCTCAAGCTAATAAGTGAGAGAGGAGAGAGGAGAGGAGAGGAGAGGAAGGGAGGAGAGAGATCTTCCTCTCTGAAAGAATTCAGAAAAAAATATATAATTTTAGTACATATGTCTAATTTTACTTCTAACATTCAGGTCTAGTACAATAATGAAACTTGTATGATTAGGACCATTCAGGAAGGAGAGTGGCACATGTGTTTTGGCTTCAAACTAACTCCAGTGTTGTCACCTACCCTGACTGTATCTTAGTTTTGGGAACCAATAAATATCTTAATTTTGCTTAAGGTAGTTTGACTTTGGCGTTTTCAATTAACAAATGTCCTATCTTCTTCTATCAAATTAGAATAGACTTTTCATAACATTGCTATTGATAAGGAAGAAATTCAAAGAGCATTGCATTTTTATGTTTTCTCTAATAACTGGCTAAAATGAATAGTTTTTATTTTTATGTAATAGTACCTAAAGGATAATTTCATTATGTGCAACAGTTTCATTCTATAGATTAAAAAATGCTTACAGAGGTAATATGATTTGCCTAAAATTACATATATAGAATGATTTGTAATAAAGATTTATGTACTGTCTGGTTGTCCTCAGAGGTCGAAATTTTATCCACTCCATTTTATTTTGCTTTACAATCCTGGCTGGGCACAGTGGTGCAAGCCAATAATCCCAGCAGTATGGGAGACAGAGGCAGGAGGATCTGATGTCCCACTTGAGCACTGTAGCAAAATCTTATTTCAAAACAAAATTTTAAAACTAAATAAATAAAAAGGGCTACGAATGTATCTCAGTGCAAAAGACCTTAGGTCAATCTCTGTGCTGCAATATTAAATTAATTAATTAATTAAAACATTTGCCAGTGGAATATACTTAAGTCAACAACTCAGATAAATATTTTTCATATAAATGTTCCTCACAGTAGTATTTATAAAATGGTTAGAATATAAGAAAATAATGACACAAATATACACACATATGTAATACACACTTATAAAACCATAACATATAATTATATAACTGTATATAATTATAATTATATCAAGTATTACATTATTTTAAAAATAGTATTGTTAAAGATTATTAATGGTAATCTGAATAGGTAGTTCAATGAGAAAAATAACAAACAAAATTATACTGTGTGATACATACACATGAAGACTTTATTGAAAATAAAATCATAGGAACTAAATCTGAACTGACTTTTTATGTAGTTTCCCTTCCATATTACAATTTCAAATTTCATCGGACATATACACATACATATTAATTCTTATAGTCTAAAATATTTTTAATGAATAATGAGATCAAAACATAATTCACATTGTCTACCAAGAGACCTCATTTTCACCTCCTAAGCGTCTCTGAGGCGGAATGGACAAGAACAGCGGTCATCAGGCCGATGAAAGAAACATTAAGCCCTGGAAACATCAGCTGCTTCCAATATGTGGAGGTAATGACCTGCAACTTGGTATTAAGGTATAACTATAATAAAATGTTTGGGCTCATTAGGAGGAAAATTAGTATTTCAAACATTTTTAGTTCTGATACATTAGCATCTCTCTTAGGACAGACATATGCAGCCCTGTGCAATAGGTCATTATGCCATTTCTTCAGTCCCTAATGGCACAAGTCAGGCAAAGAGTTATGGAGTTAGAATGAAAAAAGGTGGTAAAATTTGAAAATTCTCAAGGAATCTGGAGGAGAAGGAAATACAAAGCATGGAGAGAAGCGGATGAGAATGCTGTTTTTATGTAAGTCAGTACCAATACTACCATATTTCATAGATATGAAAATCAAAGTGTATAATATGCAGGCCTTACCCAGAGTCATTCATTTAGTAAAACATAGACGTAGTATTATTGTTTAGATCTAGAATGTCCACCAAAGGCCTCCTGTGTTCAGAGGTGATTGGATCATGGGTTTAGAGGAGGATGTGCCATTAGGAGGTAGGCCTGCTCAGCAGAGATGGATCACTGGTGTTTGAGCTAAGAGTAAATTTCCCTCTGTGGCTCCTCCTTTGGTGCTCTCTGCTTCCCATGATAGGACTAGCTTTTTACCCACTATCCCCCTCTGCCATGCCATTTCTTTTTTGGGGCAAGTCAACGACAAACTTGAACTGTGAGCCAAAATAAATCTTCCTTTCAGTTGCAGGTGTTGGGTATCTCGTCCCAGTGATGAGAAACAGACTAAGACACTCACATTTCAGTTCTTGGCAACGTGACTTCAGTGTCCAAGCTCTTTAGATCTAAACAAGGAAAATATTTTGCATATTTCACTTAGTTACTTTAGAAAATAGAAGCTTATGAAGTACTTTTTCAGGGTTACAAGGACACAACCTATAATTGAGGGAATATATTCCAAAAAAACTAACAAAATTAAGAGAATATCAACAAGTATGTATTAACAAAGAACAAATTCAGGAAGCAGGAGTTTAGATTCCTAAGGCAAAAACTAATGCGAAGTAAGTGGAGAAGTGTTTACAAAGGAACAAATATTTTCCAGGCTCTACTATGTCCTTTGCTTGAGGCCAGAAGAAAGTGCTATAATACATATAAACCTTCAAGAAACATTTGGTTCATCAATAGTGAGAGAAATAATTAGGCAACTACAATACAAGAATTAAATGATAAAAGAAGGTAAAGTCATTTAAAGACTGGGATCTCAAGAGGTATCTTCCAGGAGTGTAGAACCAGGAGAGTTTCGTCAGGAGAACAGAGCTTTCTGAAAATGATAATTCATAGATTAAGAGTATCAACAAATATTAGTGAAGAGAAAGCAAGAAAACATCATTTCTTTTGAAAATTATACGACATCAGAGCACAAAAGTAGAGATTAACATATCACTCTTTGAAATATATGGCGTGAATTTATGATGCGATTAAGAATGCAAAATAATCCTGAGAAGTTTTTGTAGTTTACACTAAGGAATGTGAAATTTATGTGATGTAAAATGTCATGCATTTCGGACTCAGATATGAATATTCTAAAGAAAATACTGAAGGCCCGTAGTCATGGTGAACTAAGCCAGTACGAGAAATACAAAATTGTGCTATTGAAACTCTGAAAAGTGATCATTGCTTTCCTGTGGCATTAAAGTTTGTCAGAAATCCAAGAGATGGGCCAAATTCAGGTAAATTTGTCCCAACTAGTATAAAACTTACTACTTCATTCATCAAATATTTTCTGAGACTACTAAGTTACAGACATTGTTTTAAGTAGTAGATATGCAAGAGTGATCAAAACAGATGGAAGTTTCCATCTTGTGAAACTTCAACACTTCTAGGAAAAGTCACAATAAACATGCTCAAGGTTGCTAAGAATTATGGAAAAATTGTTTTAAAAAATCATGTAGACATGGAATGCTGGAGTAAAAAAACCACTGAATAGTAAATAACCTGGTCAGGAGAGGTCTCCCTATGAATGTCTCTGGGTCAAGAGCTTCAAAACTTGGGAGAACAAGCTGCGCTACAGGAGAAGGGCGACACCAAAGAGGGCAGCGTGAGATCAAGGACTCTGGGGCAGAAGCACCAAAGCAGGCCAGTGGAGTTAGACCTAAAAGCTTTTGATTCCCCATGAAATCAGGAACAAACAAAAATAGAACTAGTATTGTATTTTAAATGGGTTCGAGAAGTCTATATTTGGAAATCAGTTGTAAACACTGACATTTGCTATTAAATTTAGATTCCTGGGAGCAAAAACTGAGACATTCCCATGAGTTAGAAATGTATGTATCCAATTCACACCTCTCTCCTGAGTTTAGGTCTTCATTTCCAACTCTCCACTGAATATCTCCTTACCTCAATGTCAGCATATTCAAAGGCAAACTAATTGTTTCTTAAAACTTGATCCTTTGGTTCTACTTCTCATTCTAATAAAAGGCTCCACATGTCCTGAAAATACCAGAGCTGGTTTTCTCATTCTCCATCCCTTTCCTCGGAATCCAGTTCCCTTGAATTCTGCCCCCATGCCACACAGTCACTTATTTCAGGCCCTTATCATCTCACACAAGGACAACTGTAAAAATTCCCTGTCTTCAATCTTTGAAGACCATTCTTGGAACAATGGCTCACAATTAGGGGCAGGTTTTCCTCCCACAAGACATTTGGTTTAGGTACCTTTGTCAAAACTAGAGTGAGTGCCACTGAGGTTCTGCGTTTAAGGCCAAGGGCCTGGTAAACATGAAGCACAGGACAGTGCCCACTCTTAGCACGGAATGAGAGGGGGAAGTAAAAATAATTAAGGTGTGCTCTTCATGATGAAGATAGTTGTGTACTGCAAACGCGTACTAATAATAATTATAAAAATTAAAAATTTATGCCATTCTAATTGTTGTATTAAATCAGTATTGTCATGGTTGACAAACCTTGCAAAGACTAGTGGCAGAATAATTTTTTCAAATGTAAATTTGGGCTCCTCCTTAATCTGCCTTTTTTTGTCTATCAGCTCAAACTTCTACACATATTACTGTCTTAACTGCTCTTCAAATAAATCATACTTATGGATTATTACTAAAGAAATAAGTAATCAGGCAACTACATGACAAAAAATAAATAGTAGAAGAACAGAAATTGTTTAGTATTGTTTAATTTTAATTACTTAAAGTAAAACTTGTTCATGAAGGGTGTTATTCATCACTTTGGGCCTTAGATAAAAGACACACAATGGAATATTACTCTTCCATAAAGAAAGATAAACGTGAGTCATTTGTAGAAAAATTGCTGCACCTTAGACCATCATGCTAAGGGAAATAAATTAGACACACCAGCTTAAATATCACATGATTTCTTTTATATGACAAATCAAATTATGAATAAAAAGCAGAATAAAAGAGACATAATAGGAAGTAGTGAGATAGATATTTCTCAAATGGGAAGAGAATCAAGAGATGAATGGAGGGGAGAGAGAGGAGGGAAAAGAGATGATAAAAGGAATTCAAATGTGTTATGAACATGTCCCAACACCACACAAATAGCTATAAATATTATATCCTGAAAAAATATACTAATAAAAAATTAAAGAGAAAAAACACATCATTTACAAAAAGTGTTTTTGGATAAGAGTCTCACTTGAGGCTTATAAACCTAGCAAATGTTCAGATGAAAGAGTGAATGAAGCACAGAATGAACAAATCATTCTTTCCATATCTGAATACTCAAAGCAAAATTTCCGCTAATGTTTATGACTAAGGTCTCTCAAAAATTATGCTAGATAGTTCCATCAATTTTTTAAAAATTTAGTGTTTTTAGAGCAGCTTTAGGTTCATAGAAAAATTAAAAGGAAGATTTCCTAAATTTACCTGCCCCCTGCATGTACGCAGCCTACTTCAGTAGCAGTATCTCCCACTAGGCTGGTTATCAGAGAACCAACTGGTAAACCTATGTTGGCCCTTCACAATCAACCAAAGTCCATAATTTACTCTAGAATTCACTCTTGGTCTTGTACATTCTATACCTTTGGACAAATATATATGTGTCCATGATTGTAGTACCATGAAGAGTATTTTCACAGTCCTAAAATTCCTTTATGCTTTATTTAGTCACACTTCCCTCTCTCTAATCTCTAATGATTCTTTCTACTATTGCTATAGTTTCCCAGAATGCCAAAAGTGTAATCACAGAGTATATGTCATTTTCAGACTGACATTTTTCCAATACATTTCCAGTATTATTTTATTTTTTGGTAGCTCATTTCTTTTTAGGGTTGAATAACAATATTTTGTCCTGATGTACCACAGTTTACCCGTTTACTTGCTGAAGGCTGTCTAGCTTGCCAGTTTTCCCAATGATGAGCAAATCTGCCATCAACACCCCCATGAAAGTTTTTGTGAGAACATAAGTTTGCCCCCGTCTTACTTTTCTCATTGCTGGAACAAAATACACAACACCCAAAGTTAAAGGCAGGAAGGTTTATTTAGCTCATGGTTTGTAGAGGTTTGAGTCCATAAATGGCTGTCTGCAAGGCAGAGTGGCACAGCAGAGAATATAGTTCATGGTAGCCACAAGGCAACAAAAGTAATAAGGGAGAGACAAAACTCTTACTATCCCTTGTACCCTTAATCCTACCCAGAACTATGCAAAATCAATCAGTGGACTGATTTACCAATCATACATCCTTAATCCCAGCTTCACACACTCTTGATCCAATCACCTCTGAAAAACTTCTATGGCCATATGAGGCTGTGAGGGAATATCTATATACAAACCGTAACGCCTCCATTGAGTTTTGGGTTTTTTGATACTTTTCTGTTATCAGAAGTTATCTACTCTGTATATAAATTTTGATCCATTAATTACATTCTGGTTCATCAAAGAAAAGGACTAAATCCTTTGCTTGTTTGAATCTCCCACACAACACCTAGTATGATTTTTGTTTTGTAGATATTAAATAAATTAAAATATTATTCTGGTAGTATTGAGTGTAGATCAGCCCAACTTTCTACATGCCAACAGAGAAACAAAATAGTGGATTTCTGAAGGTAAAGGTGAGATGTTTTAATAAATCACTGTGTCTTCTTATTCTGAGAACAATTTTAGAAACTAACATCTCAAGGAGAAATGGAAATTAGTGCATTCGCCTTTGGCAAAGAGCCTCTTCTAAAAGCACTAAAGATAAATTTTCTGACTCTCATGTGAATTTACTTCATTTTCACTGTCATTATTGGCATTATTTCAGATATGCATGTATGAGATCTTTGCCTCATAAGCCCTTTGTGTTTCTGTCTGAGACAGCTGGTCACAATGCAGCAATCTTTTGTGACATAATTACAGAGGAATGAACTGTATCGTCAAAGCAGGACAGTAGGGTTTCTGGTATATGAAGGAACGACCAATGAGATATGAGGTAAGAAAAAACAAAACTGAAGAGAGAGTGGTATCATGTTTTTCAGCTTGGCACTGCTATGTATGTTAAGAGAAGATTTCTGTTTTCTTATTGAACCTCTTGCAACTAATGAGTCACAAAAAATTCTCAGAGTCTAGAAATACTGGATGCTAAAGGAAATTATTATTTTCCTAAACAGTCATCTGAATGATGTATCCATATAGTTTTTCTCCATCACTAAGGAAAGCATCAGTGATTACTGATGTATTTCTGAAAGAGAATGTAAAGGTTTGCTACTTCCAGGTTTTCCATAGAGTAGAAAAACGGGGGTTTACGAAATTAGGAACTTGTCTAAGCCTTTGCATGAAATTCTGTATTAGGATTATGATTTAAGTCTAGAGCAAATATGTTCTTAAGCTTTATCCTTTATAGGAAGGAAGGCCAATTTTAAATTTAAAAAAATAATTCTGCTATCATCTCTATCACTTAGACCTGTTGTCACTTAAAAGCATGTTAAAAAGACTTGCACTGCCAGTCACAATGAAGTAATATGAACCATGCATACCCTTCTGGCCTAATTACCAGAAAGAAAATTAAAATAGCAGAAACAAGACCCTGTACATAAGACAACAAAGGACAATAATCACTAAGAGACAGAACAGTAATGAAGGGAACCACAGCAGATTGCTGTGATGCACTGCCTTGACAATCTCACGAAGAAACTGAGACAGAGCTTGGCCTGCTCCTTAAAATGAGGAAAGGAAGATGAGTCTGGGGAAACTGAGGCAAACATGCAAGGCAGTGTAAGGCAAAGGCAACTTGCCCAGAGAGAGCCCTGGAAGTCTGCAGAGTAACTTCCTCCAGTACTGTTTTTACCTGTGTATTATTTGGCATATACATGTGTGGGAACTGTCTAGGGCCTGAAAAATACAATCTGGAGTGATTAGACAGGAACCTGGCAAAGGTTCACATCCAAGGCTCAGACTGCTGCCCTCCCCAGAAGCTAGAATGAAATGTTTCAAGATTAGAAGTCATAGGTAGATTAGGACACACAGAGAAAGGTCTTGCTTTAGTACATGAAAGTAATGAATCCTAGACTGGGCACTATTCTAATCTCATGGAACAAAATTTGAAAGCACACTGTTTCTCAGTTATCTAACAGTATCCCAAAACAAAGCTGATCAATACTTATAGGAATAAAAACAATCAGGCATCCAGCAAGCTTAACTTAAGGAATTTATGAGCTTTTAGGTAATACTTCTACTTGATTTACAAGAAATTGGAGGCTGTTTCTGATTCATACACATAGGTAAATGGTAGCTGTAACTGACTGAGTTCAAATCTACTAGATAAACAAATAGAAAGTTAAAAAAAATTAACATGCAAATCAAATGGAGGCTCTTTACTCTGAGCTTTCTAATTTAATTTTGATGCATGCTATTATTTCAGTTTGAAACAGTGATCTTACAATCAACAGAAATAGAGGTGAAAATGAAAGATATAAGGCAAGAAAGAGGGAGGTGTGGGTTGCTATGAACATAAAAGATGAAGAAAAACGTGGCTAGACCTTAGAGTTTTGTAATTTTTTCTTATCACTTTTTCTATTAAACTAATATTCCTCTAGTTCAGCATTAAAGCAATAAGTATCACAAATATGTACAATGAATGCTCATATGACCATACAGCTGAGTAACTGATACACATGCTGTACAGAGGCACACACAAGTATATATTTTTCTGACATGACTCCAACTTGTGAGATTTTTGCCTCTGCCCACAAATTTATCTTTTCTAAATACCTATATATAACAAAAAACTTACAGCATATATACTTATATTTAAATGGAGCCTGCCTTGATAAGCATACTTCCTAAAACAACCTATGATGATGATGACAGCAATCCAACTTGAGATTTAAAGATCATTCCAATGATTTTAAATGCAAATTTGACAACTGCCAAATTTCTACAACTCTGTTCCATTTAATCAAGCTGCTCTAAATCCATTCTTTACTATATCTATTTATTATTTTTAGCATACTCTGTTTCTGTTGTATCACTAGTAGATTTTCTTTTGTTAGAACAAGCTGACTGATGGGATTTGTATTTAATTTGTATGTAATTTTAAAAATTCTATCATCAAACAAATGATAGAATTATTTTACTTTTAAAAAGAGCTTTGATAAAATTCATAGTCATTCATCAAATATTGATCATGTAAGCACTCCCTGTTAGTGCCAGGTGAAGTGAAGGAGAGAGCGGGAGAGATACGACACAAAAACAAGTAAGACATGGTGCTAGAACCTTGGGCGTAATGCAGTCATCTCAGAGAAGGTGATTTGTGAAACTCCTAAGCGAAATGACATGTGCCTCCCTGTAATTGTATTTGAGAAATATTTAGAGATAAGAATAAAATAGAAAGCACTTGATAACAGATATCATGTTTTCTTCTCAAACTCTCTTCCTTGCTGAGTGGACAAACATTCTGTTTGCTCAGCTGGAACTCAGCTTCCTCCCACTCTGTACCTTCCATTCCTAAATCAATAAATAGTAATCCTGTGAGGATATGAAATAAATAGCATGTGATATTGTTGGAGCAGTTTTTGCATAAATTTGCATAAGCAACTGAAGATCACTGGACCCCCTGAAGAGTAAAAGCTAGCCACAGTTGATACTGCACTTGAAAAGTATACCAGGGGTGACAATTTTAATGATGCAGGCACTTACATTCATTAATCTGTTGTCTTTTGTCAAGGGAGGAAGTCAAAGTAATGAAGGGATGAAGGCAGGGAATGAAAATTAAAAGAATATAAGACTTTTGTTGTGGTGACTAAAAGTCCAAGAAGGACTTGAAATCCTGGATCCCACATCAACAGCTGATGTAGGCTCGAAGTACAAACTTCCAGACAAATCTATTTCGTTCCTGGTTGGAAAAGCTAAGATATTTTTATTCCCTAATTTCATCCCTCATACATTTATACAGATCCCTATGAAAAATGTGTAACATTATATATCTAGTAATTTCAAAATAATCATGTAATTGCTTAGCTTATCCTTTTTAAAAGTAGGGATGTTTACATTCATGGGGAAATATAGGAAATTAGCAAAATTGGGAGTGGAGTGTTAATTATTAGTTTTCATAGCATTGTTTTTCTGCTCTTTTATCACCACAGAAAACATTACATGTGTTTCCACACAGACTTTACTACATCTGTTTTATGTATCACAACGGTAACCTACGGTGTTACTGTATTTGGCAAAAGTCTCCTGCAAAGTGGCCAATTATTAGTGATTAATGTAGTACTCACTGAAATAAGATTTCTGGGATAACCTACAGTGAATTTATTTTCTTTTAATATATAAGTAAGTACAGTTACATAAATTCAGAGCAATTCCATAATGTACATAAAGATGGCAATTTGTGATAGGTTTGTTTCATCATAGTGTTTATACTACTAATGTTCTACTTAAGATCATAAACTACATTTGGCTCTTGCTACTTTGAAGAAATAACGTAAAATATCTTTAAAAATTATAATTTGATACATAGAAACAGATTAGAGGGTAAAGCTATATATATTTCACTAAAAATTCATAGGAACTATAGTTTTCTGGGCTGTGCTTCTATTTGTTGCCCCTAATATTTTAGAAACTTGTTTTTCACCAGTGAAAAGGATGGAGTCATAGCATAGTCATCACCACCATAGTGCTGTAAAGAGGTAGAATTCAGGACAGTTGCCTGTTACTCATTAAAAGCATAATTTGTGTTTTCTACTGTGACAGGAACAAACTTGAAAGCCATTTTTGCTCTGAACCATAACCTTCACTTGGTCCAGTGAATTTCTATAGTTAACTAAAATTAGAACAAATTTTGACCTTTAATTTGTTCCCTTGGCTACTATGAATCTTGACTCAGATATTTTTCTCAGGTCCACATAGGGGTATGACAGTCGTTTGCAGAGAGTCTGTCTAGAAGCTGGCCCGTCAGGGTTGCTTAGTCCTGAATTTTAGATGACGTTACCCACACACACTTTAGGCCCTCACAACCACTCTTACCCATACTGAGAACACCAAGATAAGAGGTTTATAGAGATCTTCAGTTACACTGGAAGCCTTCAGTCATTAGCCTAACTCTGAAATCACTTGGTTCCAGGAAAGGCAGAATCCCACATAACAAAGATTGGCACAGACAAACACAATCTGGGAATAGAACCATGCCTCAGTCCTAAAGATTCCAGAACCATGGCACTAAGACTGAGATAATGGTCCACAGGACCCCCTTCCGGCTTTGTGAGTAAAGCAGAATCCTTTTCATTCTTCCTCCTAACTTTCCAAGTAAAGCTTTTTCTTTCTATAAATCTGTGCTTTAGTTTAATTTCCATTTCTAGTAAAGCAAGGACCCATGTTACCCAACAGCAAAACAATCATATTTCGTTGAAGATATGAAATTGTATTCATGTAATGCCCTTCTGAGAAAGTAATCATCTCATAAGACATAGGTTTGATATTACCATTTATTTAGGTGCATAAAGCATCACATAATAAAATATTAATAATTTAATAATTTGGTTTCTTTCATAAGTACATATTTCAGTATGTAATCTAGAACTGTTTCTAAGTCTCAGCTTAAGAAATTTTTGAATAACTGTATCTAATTCTATCATCAGTCCCTTCAAAAGGAAGCTCAGTCTATATTTAAGGTGAACTGTGGTTCTCATTTTTTTCAGCCAAGGTGGTGTAAAAGGGCTAGATGCAAATGGGAACTTAAGCAATAAATGAAAGTAATTCCGCTTCCCCATCACCCAAGAAGCGAGGCAGAGGACACTTGCCACTTCACAAAAACAAGGGAAATGAATATAGACATACAATATGACTATTGTAAAAAAATACAGTAAATTTGGGCTTCTGAATGTAATCTAGATAGAGCAGCTTAGAAAACTGTTGAGCTTTTGGATACAGCTATGGAAACCAGTGAGATGAAAGCCAAGAGGATGGCTGAAAAGCTGAAAAGCTGAGATACAAGAAGATGGTCAAAGATGCTACAGGAAATTTCAGCGCACTCTCTTGGAGATGCAATTTCTAAAACATTTTTTTATACAGGCTCACTCTGGTTATACAAATTAAACCCTTCCAGAGGACGGGCAGATTCTCCCACTCTGCCTGTAGTATGGCATGTTAACTAGCATTCGCCTATTAAAGTGTGGATTCATAGGGCCATATTCACCAGAGAGCATACAATTAAGTGAGGAAAATCACATTAAATAGGATAATCAAGTTTCCCTGTAATTATGCTTATGAGTAAATTGGTGTGACAATTCTTTTTGATCTAATTATGTGATTCAGGGACAATGTACATTATCTCTATTCTGTAAAAGGATCTAAAACTCTCAGGTGTTTTATCACACATGTTGTTTTTCATATTTTTTAAATCACATGCAAGTTAACACTGATTACAATTTATTATTATGGAAAGGTAGTGTATAATTTTATGCTGATATCGACTAGAACCTTTTGTACTGTTAAACTTGTTTAACTGAACCTGTGTTAGAAAATGACTTGCCTAAATGGTCAAATATTCCGAGAAGTGACATTATTTCTTATAAAGTATTAAATAAATTTTGACATTTTGGGCAGCTATCAGTTCAGAACAACTATGAGGAGACTGTGATATAAGTTTTTAAATAAAATTTAAAGTCAATAAGAGACACCAAATTTCTTCATGTCACATTGTCCTAATTACATCTTCTTAAATATCCTTTGAGTTCTAACCTAGTGACTTTCTGGTATTTTCTCATCAATAAATATTTGTTAATAATTTCTGGAATAAGAATTGTGGCAAGAAATTTTTTAAAAAGCTAATACTGTGTTTTTCATAGGCAATGTAAATTTAAACATCTTGGACACTACAGATAATGGTATACAGTTATTAAAAATCTGCCTCAACTATGTCATATTTAAGTAATGAAAACAACCAAAATTACCAGTTATCTAGCAGATGCAAGATATTCCACCTGCTTAATCTAATCCTAGACCAGCACGTGTGCCATGGACTTGCTGTTCTTCTGCCACAGATGATATTCTCACTTCAGGAACTTAAAACTTTGTTGTTGCCTCTGCTTGAATCCATTTGCTTCTACATGCTTTTTTCCTTAAATGTCATCTTCTCAGGTGCTCATCTCCCTGAGCTATTCTCCTATAAGCCACCACTCTCACCTCAATACTCATTTTCCACCCTGATATTCTGGATAGAATTCTTCTTTTTGAAGGTAGTACATTGACTGTATTTTAAGTTTAAAAATGGAGTGTGGCATCAAACAAATACAGCAATTGCAAACTTTTGTACTTCAATTAAGCAGATCATTTGCATAGGAATCACTTGTTTTAAGCTTTAGGATGCATAAAACTTAATTGTGAGTTAGGTAAAATACAAAGATCACTTCAGTGTATGCAAACTTATTCTTGATAGTAGCCACTTGTTTACTTATTGTTTCTGGTTCCTATGACAATATGAGATTAATAAAGACAATATTTAGTATTCTTCCTTGCTGAAAACTTAGCATTTACAACAGTGGGTACTATGGTTTGTGCCTAGGTGGCCCCCCAAACCTCATGTAGTCACGGAGGCAGCTGAATCTAGCATTTGTGATTGGTGCATCATCTATCACTTGGATTGGAGGTGTGGATCCTGCACCTGCCCAGGGACAGAGCCAGCATACAATATAAGAGAGGGAAGAAGGTGTGTTTCTTCCCCTTTTTGTCCTTTCACTCTTGTTGCTTGTGGCCACCATGAATGGCTGCCCCTGTGCCATGCCACCCTGGCTTGGAGACAACTCAGTATGGACTGGAATCTTCAAAACTGTAAGATAAATAAACTTTTCCTTACCTAATTTTTTTTTGTACTGGGGATCAAATTCATGACCTCACACTTGTTGGACAGGTACTTATTCAACTGAGCTAAACCCCCAGCCCTTCCTTCCCTAATTTTGAGTATCAGGTATTTTGTCTTACTGAGGGAAAAGTAACTAAGACAGTGGGCAAGACATATATAGTGAATGCTTAGAAAGAATTTTTAAGTAGAAACCTCATTATTGAACTTTTCATATATGGTAAAAAGTTTTTTTCAATTCAAATTCAAATAAAATGATCCATATATATAAAGCAAATTATTAAATTTATGCTAAAAAAGAATTACCAATAAATATGACAATTGCTTTGTTTCTGATTTTCATATATCCAGTAAAAAATGATACATGTCTGAAATCATGCACCTCGCTGACTGTAGGAATTGCTGAAGTTTAAAATGTGGGAATAGAGCAAAAAGATGTTTACTTAAGGGACTCTAGAAAGGGTGATTCTGTACCAGCCCTGGAGAGATCCAGGTACCATGAAGGAGGAGGAAAAGATAAAGTATGATGCAAAAAAGTGAAAGAAAAAAACAACTTCCTGGACTCAAAATCCAATGTCTTGGGTGGGGTAGGGTGAAGGGAAAGTGGACTTTTGGGGACCACAGATTATAAATTGAGTCTAGAGGACATCAAAGGCCATCCCTGTCCTACTCTTTTAGCCAGATTGGAATTCGGAGACTCCCTGCTTTCTTGTGGTCACAGCTAAGCCCTACAACTAATGCCATGGAGCTCTCAGGACAAGACCTGCTGGGGACTGATAATAAGGACATTTGAAGCAACATAGTAGCCATAGTAAATAGTTTCCCCTGAGGAAACTACAGGTTCCTTACTGATCCTTGTCTCACCCTTGCAAGAATGCATTGCTCTTCTAACTAGCCCACTGTGAAAAATGGACCACTCTTCACCCATTGTTCTTGAGCAGATGTAATTAAATACCAAGGTTCTGGCTGTCTCATAGCCTTTTGTTCCCTATGAGCCACAGGCTATCCTAGTCCCTGTTACATTACCATTTTGTCTCTTGCTCTTTCTTTTCTCTGTGAGCTACAACACCTTACAGGAGGTTGAGGTCCACTGCACGGGTCCCCAACAATGGATCACTGTACCCCAGACCTGGCATACTTGCCACCCTGGACGAGGACTGGACTGAGGTGGACAGTCACCTTTTCAGTGGAGAACTGGAAGATGGAATAGACTCACAAACACTTTAAACTTCATACCAAGCATGATGACTGAGCCATTTCAAGCCAGGGACTCAGAGAAGCCAAAAGCAGTAAAACAGTCCATGAGACAACACTACTATACATTTAGGTTTTAAAAACAACTGCATTCTACTTTCTGAAGTGGGGAACTGTGGGGAGAGAGAAGGCTTGCCCCCCCACACACACATATAATGAGTACTTCACCTGTGGGTCATTCAGTATACTACCCATGAACATGGGCAGTTCCCATGGGGTAGGGCTGGGGATGCTGCAGAGGGCAGGGGACCTGGGACTGCACCAAATACATGGATCAGAGCATGGAGTGTGGGTGGCCTGTGGAAGGCAAGGCAGAGACTGGTGTCCAGTTCAGAGGGTTTCTAGGGTTGTACTGGGAAAGGACACAGAGCAGATGAACACCAGCAGCAGTGGCAGGGCTGGTCCCACTGAGGGGTAGCCATGGAGACATAGGGGAGAGAGGAGTTAATGGTGGTTCCAGGACAGAACAGGTGACTTCCTGTAACCTTCCTAAATAACAGAAAGGCCTATAAAGGATATGTGCTCCACTCTCCACCCTACACTGGCAGAAGGGGCCCTCTGTGGAGCCTGAGGGCGAGGCAGTTCCACCAGCAGGACTGAGACAGAGATGAGGATTCTGGGAAGAAGGACAGAGAATAGCACCTGGGCACCTATATTCTGGCAATGTTGTAGGTAAGGAAGAAGGGAAGACAGGGAGATGGACCATGTTTGCCTGGCAGTGAAGGGAGCAGGAGTAGGTGTGAGATCCTAGGTGGAAGTTGATGGAGAATTGCAAGTTGGACAAAGAACACCAAATCAAATTCCTCCCAAATTGACTGAGGCAATAAGCATGTGAGACTGTAGCTGAGGCCTGCAGTTGTCAAATCCATAACCTAGTTTGCAGCCAGGAGGTGGCCTTAGATGAATCTGCCCTCACCACTTTGGATATGCCCTTGAGTGGCCCAAGGAGGCAAAGTGCATGGCTGTTCATAATCAGAATGTAACTTCTGTGTAGAGACATGTCTTAGTTACTTTTTTCTTGTTGGGAGACAAAATAACCAGCATCCAATGTTAATGGAGGAAAGGTTCATTTAGCTCACAGTTTGTAGATGTTTCAGTCCATAATTAGCTGGCCCCAAGGCAGGGGTAGCATTGATAAGAAGAAACTGTTCACAGTGGACAGAAGGTAGCAAACCAAGCAAGAGACAAGATAAGCCTCTTTCTGTTCCTTATATTGTATCTAAACCAATCATCGGAGTGATTTACTAATCCTAGCATCCTTAATCCTAGCATTGCACCATGAATCGATCACAAGCTCTAGATCCAGTCACCTCTAAAGTAGCCCCACCTATGAATGCATGGGGTTTTGGGGGACATCTAGACACAGGTCATAAAAAGAGAGTTCTGTGGATTAATGCTACAAAATCTGTAAAGTTTGTTGTTATTGTTGCTTCCTTGCTTGTTCTGGGGTATCTCTTTATTTTCTAGTTATTCCTTCCTTATTGGTATTGTTTTTATTTTACTTTATTCTTTAAGAATATCCACTTTGTCTTCGTCCCACTTTTTACAGCTTTTTCTCTTTTACTGTTTTACTTTCATTCATCCCTCACACGTATGTGTTCCAAAAACTTCATAGCCTCTCTCAGTCTTTAAATACATTCCACCTATTTGCATACCTATGCTCACCTACACAAATATTCTCACAATTCCCCTCAATGCTGAGGTTTACCCTGGCTACAAAACAATTCCAACAGTCTGACCTCATGTCTATTTTTCACTCAGAACATTTATCTTGCATCCTCTTCCCACTGACACAGCCTCTTCCTTTATCACTTCCCCCAACCATCCAGATCACAGACAAACCACAATTAACAATATAGTTTATAAAGTATACTAAGAAAGGCAAAAATTATTTTAAAACTTTAATGTTTACAAATGTTGTATGATTAGAATCATTGATGCCATTATAATTGGTAGAAATTCTCTCCTAGCACTGTGATTGGATCTAATACAATTAAATTGAATAGGTGGAATTGGCTGGCAATACCTCTTGACAAATAAAGCCAATATTACTTCACTGGAAAACTAAACCTAACTAAAGAGATCTTCATAACAGTAACAAATTCTCTTTACTCTCTTTGATCTTTAACTCTCTACATACATATCCAAATCAAACATTAAATGACAAAGTGACAAAATGTCTCCAAAGACTACAAACACTCCCAACAGCAGGTAAAAGGAGCATCAACAGAGAGGACTTCAAAGACAAAAGAGCTGACCTGCTGTGATGATTACAGAAGAAGCAAAGAAACTTGGTGAGCTCTAACATGACATTACCCAAAAGATAGTGAAAATAAAAAACAGCATGAACAATGAGGTCATAAAAGAAATAGATAAAAAATTAGAATAGCTGAAAAAAAAGAATGACAAATTTACAAAAAAAAGGGACTCCAAGTCCCTGAAAAGGTGCCAAGCAGAAAACAGAGTGATAAAGAATTCCTTTGAATACAAAAACAGCAGGTAGATGTGACCAATGTGAAGAAAGAATCTTGGACCTCAAGGACAGAATGGGAACATATTATGATGTCCTCAGGGGTACCTTAAAAATGACAAGAGAATAGAAAAAATCTACTTAGTAGCTACTAGATGTAGCTAAAAAGACTAACCTAAGGGCAGTTGAGCTAGAGTCAAATTAGAGGACAGCATACATGGAATAACAAATATATTTTTACAGAAATCATAGCAGAAAATGCTCCAAGAATGAGGAGGGAACTCAGCACGTATGTAAGCAAGGTGTATAGAATGTCAAATAACTATGATTGAAGCAGAAACTGCCCACAATGCATCATAATCAAAAACCAAAATTTCAACACAAGGACGGGATCTTAAAAGTTCACATAGAAAAGTAAAAAATCACTTATGAAAATAAGCTCATTAGGATTAAGTAGATATGAGAAAATGGAAAGATATACCCTTTACCTGTATAGGTAGAATTGACATTGTCAAAATGGTCATACATCCAAAATGTGTGTGTGTGTGTGTGTGTGTGTGTGTGTGTGTGTATGCAATTCTAATGAAAATACCAACATTACCCTCACAGAACTACATTGTTTGTTGGTGGACATGTTAAGTACCACCACTATGGTGGAGATAAATGTGAAGATTCTGCCAAAATATGAAAATAGGCATTCCATTTGATCTAGCTCTTCCCATTCTAGTTATCTTTCTGAATGAGTTAAAGAAATCAAAATATGGTGATACATGTTTATATAACAGCACAATTCATAAGCTAAATTTTGAAGCAGCCTATACGTCCACCAAGAAAAAATAGATACAAATGTTCTATTTATACAGAGTGGAGTACTATTCAGCATACAGAAAGATAAATTCAGAATACTGTAGAAAAACGGATACATCTTGATGCCAGTGTCATGTGAAATAAATCAGACACACAAGCTTAAAAATCACCTTTTCTCTTATACAAGAAAACCAACGTATGAGTGAATTAAATCAAAAATAAAAGATCATTGGAAACCAGGAGACAGAATTTTGTCTATAAGAAGGAAACGAAAAGATAGAAGAGAAAGGGAACAAGGGAAGAGGGCATAAACGGAATTCAGATGTGTTATGTACCTGTATCAACACCCCATGATGAATATAGTTATTATGCAGTCCACATTTGTACTAATAATAATACAAATTTAAAGAAACTGGGATTTGGGCTTGGGATTTAGCTCAGCGGCATAAGTGCCTGCTTTGCAAGCGCGAGGTTGTGAGTTCGATCCCTGGTGGAAAAAAAAAAAACTTGGAGTAGATATATTCTTAACTATATTGCTTATATTTTTTGTCATTTATACTGCTGAATTTCCAAGAACAAAGCACAGTAGAAATACAGGACACTTCTAGTAATTTATTGTATTTTTTATAGTTTTCTAATTCATATTTGAAAATCTGTTTATATAAACTTTCTTTCCTTGCTTTACATTTCTTATATTGTTTCCTTTTCCAATATAATCTATTTTTCTTGCAAGTTTCAGGGAAAGAAGAGAACTTCACAAAATATTTAGTTTAAAAATGTTACATATGGACCGAGGGATAAGGTCAGCGGTGGAAGCACCTGCCTGGCAAGTGTGAGGCCATGAGTTCGACCCTCGGTACCAAAAAAAAAAAAAAGTTAAAAATAATGTTATACAGTATAGGGTAAACTTAAAAGATGTAAAGTTAATTTTGATAGTGGAGATGCACTGATATTCAAGTACTATAGAAAGTAAAAATGGCATAGTTCATGTTGCTTAATTTTCTATTCCTTTTTTTTCCAATTTCCTTGGATGGACAAAATCTTTGCCCATATTTTTTAGCACACAATTAAAAGTTTTGAGTTATGCATCATCTGGCTGTAGTACTATAAAAGAATTGACATGCAGTATCAATATTATTGACCCAGGTAAGTGGTAGCTGACATCAAGCTGGATTGCTGAAGGATTTAAAAACATTGAAATTTTTGCAGTGTATAAATACTGCCTGACATCATTTGTCCCTCAGAGGATCAATGCTACATAACCTAATCATTGTTTACATTTCTTTATATGACATGGCCAGAACTGAAAATACTTCTATTTTACATAATAAAAAAGTAAGGAATCAGAAATTCTTTTGCTAAAATGTAATAGGGATAATGTTTGTAGGTAAGTGATTGAATGTATTTGTTTGTCAATGAATGAAAACAACTCAAATTAATGCAGTTATATCAATATAAATGGAAACATAAAAAAGCAATTAACGTATCTCAGGTCAAATTTAACTCTCTTAAATACCTAATGACTACGTGATATATGCTGATATAACTTCTACTCATTATATCTATTTTTAATAGTATTTAGCTCATTTAATACAGATACAGAATTCATTTTAGATTGTTTTTGGTTAAAGTACAAAATATGTACTGCAGCTGTGTGTTTCTGTTATATTATTAGGTTAAAAAATAGATCTTTTGAATGTTACTACCAGAAACCAAAAGCTAGGAAGAAACTAATATAACTAGAATTTGGTAACTTCAAATTGATGGGACCTTATGATGCCATAGAAATTTTCTAACTAATAACTAATTTGTCCTTATTGCAAAGTGCTCTGTAGCACTTTGCAATCACCTGAAGAATATAGGACAATAAATGATTATATCAATAAATGAATATCATACAATGTTGTAATGAAATTTTTGGTTTAAATTGTTCAGAATTCTGCATTTATTCATTAATTACCTTACTGGAATACTAACTATATATGATAAAATATACAGTAATAGATGCTGGAGACATTGAGTCATACAACATTGAAAATACCTTTTTCTCGATTCTTTCATTGAATTCCAGTGAAGAGAAATTTCTGAAAAAGCAAACAGAAAGCCCCAAGAGATTTGCTAATTATGACTCATCTTCCTGCTTCTGCATCAGGATGAACAGGACGATATTTACTAATCTGACAAAATTAGGGAAAAGGATCAGTTGAAATTAAAATGAAAAGCAAGTGTTCAATTTTTAATATATTTAAATGAGATAACTGACAAAATTTAAACTGAGATATACAATAGGCAATAGGGAATCTAGAAATCAGAGTAAGATCTACTTGCAAATTTTGACCCTGCAGATGAAATGAAATGTCGTAGCTTGAATAAGATGAATGAAGAAGAAAAACTTTTAAAGAACACAGTTTAAGACTGAGTCTTGAAATAGTTGAATATTTAACAGGTAAGTAACAAGGGATTCAGCACAGTAGATGAGAAGGACTGATCATGGCTATTTCACTTCTCAGGACTCAAGAGAGAAGAACATTTTAAATGATGATGAAAAGTGAGGTCTGGTAATAATGATGGACTAGCTACAGAATATAATGATATGAAGAGCAAGAGTAGTTTCAGTGGGAAGTCCACCTTGGAGTTTACATTGAAATAGATGAAGACGAAATGGTGCTGGAAATGCCTGGGTAATGTAGAGGAATAAGAAATGCATAAGTCATCTGATTACTAAAAATTCATAGAATTTATAAATTATAAGGCAAAAAAGAAAAGAAAAAACAATGTAAAACCTGAATTAAGTTACACATAATGAACAAGGGTAGAGAAATTTGAAAATAATTCATTAAAAATTATATGAGGAAATCAGGAGTATCAGGAGTCACTCACTCAAAGGAAAAATTAATAAATTTTAAGATAAATCTAGAAAATTATTCAGCATGCAACAGAAGGTAATATCAAATAACAAATTTCAATAAAAATACAAAAAGGAATTTCTAAAAGACAGACTAGAAAAAGTTGAACAAAAAACAATTATTTAAAGACTAAATATATGATATCATAGATATTACATTGTATTTTCCACATTGAGAGTAGAATCTCATCTGGAAGATTATTGCCGAAAGAAAATGGAATTCTGGGACAAAAAGAGAGTAAGGATAATTGTAGATACACAAAAACCTAGAAAGTTTACTAACTATACATTCTCCCTGAATAAACTACCAAAGGATATTCTCCAGCAAGAAGAAAATGAAATCTCAAACTAAGGGAGGAAAGTAAATGGCTCAGCTGTAGGCAATTAAATAATAAAATATATCAGTATGTCTAATAAATATAACATGTTTATAGGATTAATTTGAAGGTAAGGGTAAAATGAAAAATGAAAATAACAGGGAGAATGGAAAGAAGTCCAAGAAGATTTTTAGCAAGGTCAACTTCTAGGAAAATGGAAGCCAGAGGAGATTCCTTCCCATGGAGATACCATTATTAATAGTTAATAAATATTTGCACCAAACAAGAGCTAAGTTAATAGGAATGTTCAATAAGGATTTGAGAAGTTGATCAGGGACACTGTTGCAATAGACCTTATCCTGCTATGTATACAGGACACACACAAGTCTATGGATTCCATAGTTTTTTAAAATCTTTGCTTATATTAAATTATTAATATTTTTCCAGTAGTAAATCTGAACTTTCTTTTGATTTTTGGTTTTGATTTGTAAGAAGGCTGTCTCATTAGGAATAACTGTAAGTAGATTCAAAATAAATATATACTTTCAATGATAAATTAGTTAGAAATCAAGACATCAGAGCTCTAATATTATAAACACAGAAATACAATTTTACTTAGTTTTCAGGGTCACACGTGAGTATTGTTTATTACATATATGTTTATCTGATTCTCGGTTGCTAGACTGATAATGCTGAATACAACATTGTGATTTCTGCTTACAAATTATCTCAGCCATAGAATTTTCCCAAATTTTCATTCACATAGACACCCACATGCAATTTTAGCTCATAATGTACATGAGCGCCTCTCCCTAGAGGCTTCAAACAATTTGCAAGGCTAATACCAAGCAACTAAACTGCTATCTGTGCATCATACACATATTTGCTACCACTAATTTGATAGTGTGTTTGAATGAGAATTTTGTCACAACCACAAATTTTCAACAGACCCTGAAAGTCCTTAGCATGTACGGTCATTACTGCTATCCAATTTAGGAAGTGTGTGACATGACTCATTTTCAAACAAATTAATACAGGTGACCAAGAATTCTACTTATAAATGTCAGTCATCATAACATTTCTCTTAACACTTAGTAAATGCTTGCATTAAAGAAAAGTTAATAGAAATTTTCAATAAAGATTTAAGAAGTTGATTAGGAATAGTATTGTAACAGCCCTTTTGATGTCAACAAAGTATGTAAACAAAACCACACTGACATTGTGCTAGTCACTCTGACATTGGACACCTGCACTCATATTCATTTCACCCTTTGAAATATATATAATTAATGTGCATTTCCCTTGATTGCTGATTCAATGAATCTCATTTGGCTAGTTCAAAATTTTAACTTTCCTATTTAGAATGTACTTACCAAAATAAAATGCCTTACTTACAAATTATTAGTTTATTTCATTTCAGAGTCTAACTTTCCTAGAGCATGAGAGGCTATAAGTTTCTTAATAGAATTTTAGCATAAGTATCATATAGATCTATAGCATTTAAATGTCTCTATACTCTGATAGAAATAAAATTTTACTTGTTATCTAGAACCAATCTGTAATATAATATTTTTCAACTAATTGGCTCATTACAGTCTATGAAATGGACCATTCCATACAAAGACAAATTCTGCTACAATATATTTGTATCATATCATTAAAATTCTCAGGACTGAGAATGACACCAGCACAGTTTCAGCTGGAGCAATCAACATTCTTTTAGTAGATGTAATTTTTAGTGAGTATTTTTCTTACTTCTAAAAGAATATTAATGCCATGATGGTAACAGAATTTTGCCTACACTGTCATTTTTAAGTTAGATGTATGCAATCTATCAGATTTGTGTTTTGGCTAATTGGAAAAGAAGATATAGAATTAGGATCTCACTCTACTGGGAACCTTGAAACAAGTTAAAATGTTAGAAATAATTAAATCATTTAGAGTTTGAAAAGATTTGAGAGATCATCTATCTAGTCAAATCATATTTACCTGAGAGTGTAGGAAGTTATATCATTCATGCATTATTATGATATGAACCATTTAAAAGATACCCTCAATGAGCATAACAAAAAGCAAACTTTAGCAGTTTTCGTGAGTAGTGAAATCGTCCTTATATCTGAATACATCAAATTGCAGATAAAATGCTTTGGATATCAGTTTATATGTTGTAAAACTGAGACAAACCTTTATTTCTATGACTTTCTATTCAGGGTTCTTTTCAAATACTTTAGGTTTTTTTTTTTTTGATTCCACATTAAATTTTAATGCAATCTATATCCTACTTACTTTTTTAAACTACTTTTTTTTTAATTGGTACCAAGGATCGAACTTATGACCGCGCACTTGCAAGGCACGTGCTTATGCCGCTGAGCTAAATACCCAGCCCCCCCTGCTTACTTTTTTGAAGTGCAAATTACACAAAAGATTCTTTAAAAATGTGTGAATGGAATTTAGTACAAGAGAATTTCTCATTACTCCTATTATTCTCCATTGTTTGCATGTAAGAGAATCAGAGTTAAACTTCTGCTCTCCTCCATCAGCTACTCATCATTGTTTAAAATTAATACCTAAAATTGCTATTTTCCCAAATGTACTTTTATCATTTTACCTTGAAAATTTTTCATAAGAATGCATTTGCTCTTATAAATACTTAAAATAGTTTACTGGAAGAAGTGAACTCACCGTAGGGCTGAAGATGGCATCGTTGATAGAATGCATGTGTCCATAGAGTGACTGCTCGCATCTGCCCTGGAAGACAAAGCAGAAATAAAATAAAACTCCATCTGATACTTGGGAGAAATTGAAAGTTCATTTCAATAAAGCTTTAGAGTATTTTTAGCCTATTAATACAACTAACACATTCTCATGATAGAAAATACTAGTTTTTGTCATTAAGCACCATTTGAAATCAGACAGGTTGCATGTGGTGTCATGGTGCTGGTAATGACATACAAACTACGATTCTTGCTTTTGTACCTTGAGCTAGTGGTGAATCCTTCCTCAGTACAGTTTGCTTTTAACACAGCATTTTCAGTATTGCTAGGTTGGGGCTAGAGATCTGTGGCAGTCAGGGGTTGTGAAGAGAACAATTAGAATCAGGACACAGAATTTGAAATATTTTATGATGGTTACCCAGAGTTAACACACGGAAGTGCATGAAATCTATCCACAACACTAAAGACATTGAATAGTCAACCAAGGGCCTGAATCCCACAGCAATGTCCTGAATGAGTCCAGATGAAGACCCAGAGCCCATGACAATGCCTCCCATGAGACCAACTGGAGGTCTAGAGCCCACAAGAAGGACTCACACCAGTCTCTTTTAGGGATCTGTACTGGGAAGGCCCAAAGGTCAGCGGTGGAAGCTAGAAAGTCTATGCCAGCAGGGTGAAGAAGCTGTGCTGGTAGGTTGAGGGTTCTACACTGGAACCAAGAAGTCAAACTCAAAATGAAGACCAGGGCTGTCCTGAAAAGCACCACAGCCATCCTCAGTGACACAGAGGTCCCAGGCTGAAAAAAACAGTCGAGTACATGCCAGAAAGCCAACATGATGGTTTGTCCTGGATTAAGCAGCACATGTCTTTCCCTCTGGATCCAGGAAGCAATGTTTGATGCAAGGACCAGAGCTCCCCCAAAGTGAACCACAGCCACTCTCATCAACAAGGTCCCGAGCTCCTCCGTGACAATGGTCGAACTCACACTGGGGAAGCTAGTCATGATGAGCTCCTCCAGGAGAACCAGTGGCTCAGACAACACTTAGAGAAATCCACACCTCACTTCTCCTCCACATTTCTATTTATGCTGGCGACTTTCCTCAGGTGGAAAATCTATGATTTAATTCAGCTGGCATTAAGTTGAACATCAGTTTTTAATCCCTAACAATATCTTTATTTTTTCCTTTTGCTTTTAAAAATCACAGAATCACAATTTATCCCATAAATTTCCAAGTTTAGTGTTAATATTAACACATGGATAAAAGTGTTATAAAATATATACAGTGGTATTTTAAAATACAGGCCAAACTTTTGTTTTGTGGAAACTATACTTCACATTTAACTTCTCCTTATCTTTTCTAAAAAACATTAAAGTTCACTACAAAAACTTCCAAAATTCATTGCCAGTACCATGCTGATTTAATCACTGTGGCTTTGTAGTACAGTTTCAAGTCAGGAATTGAGATGCCTCCTGTCTTGCCTTTATTGTCCAGAATTGCCTTTGCTATTCTAGGTTTCTTCTGGTTCCTAATTAATTTTAGGAGTGTTTTCTCTAGATCTGTGAGGTATGTCAATGGTATTTTGATTGGGATTGCATTAAATCTATATAACAGTTTGGGGAGTATGGCCATTTTCATGATGCTGGTTCTTCCTAACCAAGAGCATGAAACATCCAATGGAACAGATTAGAAGATGCAAGTATAGGTACAAAGACACTCAGCCACCTGATATTAGACAAAGGGGCTAAACATGTTCACTGGAGGAAGGATAGCCTCTTTAATAAATGGTGTTTAATAAATGGTTGGAAAAATTGGCTCTCCACATGTCGAAGACTGAAACTAGATCCATGCCTACCACCATGCACAAAATTAAAGTCTAAATGGATCAAAGACTGAAACATTAAAACAGAAACACTAAATCTACTAGAAGATAAGGTGGGTAGAAATCTTGGAAACATAGGGGTAGGCAGAGATTTCATGAACAAAACGCAAACTGCATGAGAAACACTACAGAGAATCAACAACTGGGATCTCATATTATTGAAAAGTTTCTGCACTTCAAAAGAAATCACCAACAGAGTAGAAAGAAAACCCACAGAATGGGAAAGAATTTTAACCAGCAACCCCTCAGACAAAGGACTTATATCAAGAACATATAAAGAATTAAAAAACATCAAGCCCCCCAA